>CAEFZX010011335.1:0-63178 GCA_903066825.1 Alfaro cultratus
ACCCGTTGGTTTCCAGTTGGTGTCTGACTGGTTACCAGTGGGTTTCCAGTTGGTGTCTGACTGGTTACCAGTGGGTTTCCAGTTGGTGTCTGACTGGTTACCAGTGGGTTACCCGTTGGTTTCCAGTTGGTGTCTGACTGGTTACCAGTGGGTTTCCAGTTGGTGTCTGACTGGTTACCAGTGGGTTACCTGTTGGTTTCCAGTTGATCTCTGTTTGGATTCTGGTTGGTTTCTAAACATTAAACTGTTTATAAAGCCTGATAGTTTCGGTTTTGTAAAGGTCATTCATTTGGATCCCAGTGATCTACTGGGACGGGACATGAGCCTGACTGGGACTGAAACGAATGCAGCTGGATTTGAACCGGGCCAGTTTGTTGTAATCCTTTCAGATTATTTTGCCTGAGATGTGGCACAGATTAATTAAAGTAAATAAATGTTTTGTGTTTGTTTCTTTAAGGGCGGCCATGTTCCTTCGGTGCGACCAGGAGACCCGACTTGGGTTTGGTAGAAAGGTGGGTTCACCTCCAGAACAAAACGCTTAATCACACACACAGTAGTCTAATGAAGACAGATGAGACAGCACACACACTTTCCCCAGTCTCCTGGTTACTGATGAGCGTCAGGGGGTCAAAGGTTAAATAAACACAAACTCACCTCTTTGCTTGAGTTTCCTTCCCTTTCATTTCTGGATTTTTCTGAAGCCTTTTTGTTATAAACCAACACAAAGAAGAACTCCACTTAAAACTCAAACAGATTAGCACAACTTTCTTAAGAATATGTCTCCAAAATTAACAAAATAATCATAAAAACATGTCTTCAAAATCACCATTCTGGATTTATTGACCTAATGGACATGACCTGGGTCAGCACTTATTCCAACGGTTTACAGTAAATTAAAATTACATCCTGAACTACTGAGACGCTTTTCTCTCTCACTTGGATTGTGGCTAACCAGTAAACAAATCCACCAGAAAATATTTATGCGTATCATAAATAATCTGTCTGTTTCCCTCTGGATGCCTGTGGTTCCAGTCATCTGGACTTCTTTCTGTTCATCTCTTTCACTTTTCATCCAAAATGTGTTTTACTAATATTCCCCCAAAAATATCTGCGGCCTGACCAGAAATTTTGTGCTTTTTTGTTCGTAAAGCAAAGACGGCTACTGTGTGTTTATTTCTGTGTGAAGCTCTGCCAGCTGTTCGTTCCTTTTTTATTTATTTGGACCACATTTGAGTCTGATCTCTCCGTGTTTTAGCGACGTTTTGCTCGCTAGTCCGTCTTTGAGGACATTTTCGGACCGTTTTGGCCGGACTGTGTGGTCGGGTTTTGGTTTTAGGATTAAGGTTGAGGAATGCGTTATGTCACAGTTCTCCACGGTGAGCAGAAAAACCATTAAAGTGTCGGATGGCGTTGCTGTAATTCCCAGACCTGATTCAATGCAGACCTCTGGGAATGTTTTTTGTGAATGTGTGTAGGTACGAGAAGTCCAGCAGGGAAACTGACTAACAGATCACTGCTGTGACTTCTGGGAAATGACTAGTGATGGCGTACACAATGAATTCAGTTTTTTCTGTCGTTATTTTGGAGTTTGAACCGGCGACGTTCCTGTTCGTAGAGCAGCTGTGTTTGGAAACATGTCAGCGGAGCGTTGAACGTAAAACCCATTACGTCTCAGTGGGCGAATTCGTCTGCAGTTGTTGCAACTTTAAACTTTCCCGGCGTTAGGATTTAATGGAACATTTTAAAAGTTCACAGTCTTTGACTTGTGCAGAATGTAAAGGATAAAACCTGCAGGTGTTTTATTTTCCAGTTGTTTAAAAGGTGATTTTAATGATTTTTCTTGGAGTTTTGTTTTCATAAAGTTAAAAATTACCAGAAAATCAAAACATTTAATTATGAGAATAAATTCATAGTAATATGAGAATGAAGTAGATTTAACAGTGGAATAAATTTGAAATAATACGAGAATAAAGTTATAAAATAATGATAAAAAGTCCAAATAATATGAGAATGACGTCAAAATACAAGAATAAAATCATAAAAAAATATGAGAAAGTCACAAAATTATGGGAATAAAATACTACTAAAATAAAGTCTAAATAATACTTAAAGTTGATTATACTATTATGAGAATAAAGTTATAAAATTACTAGAAAAAGTCATAAAAATTAAATAAAATAAAGTCATCTGAGAATAAAAAATTAAAATTAAGAGAACAAGTCATAATATTTTGAGAAAATAATAGAAATAATAGTTTTAATTGTATTTTTGTAAATTAAAAAGTCTGAAATACTGTGTGCATTTTTTTACTTGCTAAACAATAAACACCTGCAACATTTTAGGTAAATAAAATAATTATTCTGTGGCAAAATAATCAGTAAATTATTGTAGAACCAAAATATAAAAACAGTTGTTTACTATTGTTTTATTAAAAGAAACGCATATAGTTTCTGTTTAGATATTAAAATGTTTTAAAAATCAAACAATATATACTGTTATTAAAGGATAAATACTTTAACATTTTCCATTAAAAAAATTCTACATGAATCCTGTTTTGGGGGCCACAAAAAAATCAGTTCAGGTGCCAGAAACGGCCCCTGCGCCGCACTTTGGACAGCACAACAACTGCTTGTTGTCATGGTAGTTTCAGATCTGTGCTAGAACAAAAACCCAGACAGATTTATTCCCATTCTCCACCTCAAACGTCTCATCTGGCTGCAAACCAAAACCATTCAGATCATTTCTGATCTACGGCTCCGTGGAGGTTGGATTTTCACAATAAAACTGATTTGAATTTCTGCTATAAACATCGCTTGGGAAAAAAAAAAAAGTCAGATTAATCCCAGCTTATAGTAGAATAGCATCTTGTCTTAGTCAGAACAACAGCTCTAAATCTCTGAACTTGAACTTTTCCCACCACTGATGACGAGATTCAGACAATAAATAAAAAATGGAGACGGATGTGGTGATGACTTACAACATGCGGGAAAAAACAAACTCACACAGATTAGTAATCCGGTTCGCTTCTCTACTTACAAAGGTAATCATGGTTAAAGTTAGATACAAACACTCTATTATATCCTCAATGCTCACAAATGATTCATTCAGATCAACACAAACACTTTAGCATGAACAGTGTGAACACACACACACACACACACACCCTGACCTAATGAACCATGTTTTCAAGCCAGAGGCTGTATGTCATCATGGCCAACTGGTGCTACATGTGTTCACCATAAAGCCCTGATTAACAGCAGTGTGTCTGTGCAGAGGAGCGCCGTACATGTGTAAGTCATGATGGTTGTGAGAAACGCGTTGTTTGACAAACAGACACTCTTACGCTGCAGCCTCCTCATCCTCCTCCTCCTCCTCCTCCTCTCCCTCTCCTGCGGCGCAGACTAATAGCTTTGTGATGTGCCTTTCGTCTCGTCGGCACCGAGCTGTGTGAACGCCAGCGGGAGAGCGGACGCCTCCAAAACAGGGATTTTTAAACGATACGTCGCTGATGAGCAGCAGGTTCGCCAACTGATTGGGACGTAATCAAGTCGAGCTCCAGCAGTTGATTTTAAGCACAAAACAAGCCCCCAAAATCCGCAAAGTCACAAAATAAGACCATAAATAAATACAGATTAAAAGGAACATAATTTGGGTTTTAAGTCAAGAACAAAACTAAAAACTGTTACATGAGTAAATTGAGTTAATGTTTTGGAAAAATTTACTTTTAGGATATTTTTACTAGGCTGTACTTTTTACTTTTACTTGAATAATTTTATTATAAAGTATTTCTACTCTTACTTGAGTAAAATTTCTGTATTTTCTGTCCACTGAATGAAAAACAAACATGTTTTAACCAGACACAGACACACCTGCAGCTTTTGTTAAAGTTTCATAAGTTTTTTATTTAAACTGAATTTGAATTATTTTTTTTCTTTGCCCTATTTTGTTATTTTTTGTTTCTCATATAAATTAGTATCATTTTTTATCTTTAAAAAACGAAATTTTCACTTAACTTTATGTTTTGGTTCATCTTATGATGTCATTTTAAAATATTAAATGATTAATTTGATCAGTTTCTCAATACCTGATTGGACTTGAGTAAATTCTTTGGGTTTTGAAAAATAAGAGTCGCATAAAAGTGAAAAAATGCAGAGAATATAACGTTTAAGTGGAAATTTTTATGCTTTTAAAGAAAAACAGACAAAACTTTTACTTATTTATCACAATTCTTGCCTTGTTTTTCATATAATTAACGTTAAAGACGCCTGATCTGCTTCTGTCTCGTCCATGGCGTCACATTTTCCTCCACATCCGTTCTTGTCGTTCATCATTTATTTTGTCAGTGAAAAATTGATTCGCTCTTTGTCTCCTTTGCTTCTCTTCTGCCGCGGCTCCTTTTCCATGTGAGGCTTTATTTGTCAGACGCTGCTTTAATCCCTCCGTTTTGTTGCGTCATCAGACATGTGACAGTTGGGATTAAGTCTGTCTACCAAAAAGATATTCTCCTAATCTGAACCATCCTTCATCCCAGCAGTAGCATGACGCTCTGCTGTGAAGGTTTTAGTGACACACGGCGTCCAAAACGAGGGGAAAATAGTTAAATGAGTCAGAAATCAGATGGAGCCAGTGGTTGCTCATAAATAATGAGTATTTAACTTTGGGCTGCATCGAGTTGTCGCTATCTTAAATCACAAAAATAAAAGTTTCCCGAAAACATTTGCTGCACGGATTATTAATGAATTGGCTCAAAACTCTGCAAAACAAATTCATTTGAAAATAAAGTTTTCTTTAATGGTCTCTCAGTTTGACTCAAGTTCTGGTTTCATTGGCTGTGTTGCTGTTTAATGATTAATGTGAAAATGATTGAAAATTGAAGAAACAGGTGGTTTTTAACTGTAATACTAAAAGTTTATATAAGCTGCTAAGGTTTAAGGTTTCACAACCTTCTCAAAAATACACACTTCCCTTTATTTTCTTCTGATGTTTGAATGCAATTAAATCACTTTTTTTAATCCAGATATTTATTTAAAAAACCCTTGGATTACATAATGAGAACAATTATTAATATGATGGTATAAATGAGGAAAATGGATGAAGAACAAATAAGTAAGATTACAAGAATAAAGTTGTATTAGATTAAAGTCAAAATAATATGAAACTAAAGTCATAAAATTACAAGAACAAAGTCAATTTCACAAGAATAAACATGTAATTTCACCAGATTAAGTCATAATATTATGACTTTATTCTCATAAATACTACAACATTATTCACATATAATTTTCACTTTATTCTTGAAAGTCTTTATTCTCAGGATTTTATTTTTTTATTAATTTTTTTATTTTTTAGCCTGGCCCTAAAACTCCATCGTAGCTGAAACTAACAATTATTTTAGTAATCAATTGTAGCATCAGCTAAATTTTATACAACATGAAAAATACAGAAAAAATACAAATAAACTAATAATTCTATTCATTTTTTAAAAATAAGAAAATGACATTTTATTGCTTAAAACTGAACAACAATATCTTTTTTTGCTTCCTCCGCCGCCTAAAACAGCAGAAAATCGAAGCCATTGTCCTTTAGAAATCCAGCTCAATAGGAGAAATCCCAGCCAGAGAAGTGAGGGCGATGAGAATCAAGCAGGATTCTGTAGGGAGGTGATGGCTAGGCTAAACGTTAGCATTACTCTATTTAGATAACACTATGAAACATACATTCAGAGTCTTTAGACAGAATAGATGATTGTTGGTTTTGTTTTGAAATAAAAGCATTTTGATCAATTTCTACATTTTTCTGTTGTTGTGCCAAATTTCCTGTGAAAGTATAATTTTACCCCAAAGTTATGAGGATTACAGTATCGACCACAAACACTGAGGAAGCAGAGCAGCTGTTGAAGATTATACAGCTCATAGTAAAAAATAAAGAGTTACACTAGAAAACTGTTTTAGATGGAAGTAATTCTGACTCTTCCATAAATAAAACCATGCAAAGTCTGATCAGGACCAGCTAAATTGTCACACAGTAACCTTGAGGAATTGGATAAAAAACCCACATCCTTGTTTCATTCGGAAGTCTTCCCACAAGTCCCTATCCAGAAAATTTGGCAGAGAGCTGGGCAGCTTTGTTCTTAATTAGTTCAAGGAATCTGCATGAAATCTTGAGCTGTTTAACCACATTTAGTCACTGACCCGTAGCCCTGAGGACGCGACACACACCGCACACTGTTTTCCTCTTCTCACCAAATTTAACCCCGAAAGTGTCCCATGTTCGGCCTCCACCTTCCACAGATGAAAAGGACTTCATAAATTACATCAATTTAGAGATAAATTTAATTAATGGTGATAATAAAAACCAGCCTGCTGCTTGACCTCGTGTGAACTTTTTGGTTAGCTGAACCCACCAGCGCTCGATATTCTGCTTTTTAGAACCTTTCTGTTGTTGAGAACAACCCAGGATTCAGATCATAACCAGATGAAATCATAAAAGATCCAAAACAACTTTGAAAACCTCCGTCTTGCAGTTAAAAATGAGCCATCAGCCACATCTGTAACAGCTGTTTCCTCGTCACGGTGGCTTTCCTGTTGTTTTGTTGCTCCTCTTCTCCATCCTGACAGTTTACCCAACCGCCCTGCTGGGCCATGCGGCTCCAATTTTGTTAATAGAGGTTACATTACATTTTTATTATCTGTATTTTGCTCAATCAGAACCTGTTTGGAATAGTTTAGTTATTAAATCTGACTGTTTAAAACACTAACTTTGTGGTTTTTCTTATCTCCCCCGTGTATTTTGGCAGATCAAACATGTGTTGTTAAAGTCTAAATGTGAGGAACGAAAGCACATTTTATTTATTTGGGGAAACTAAATTGTTGTCTATGGCATCACAGTCTTGTTTTAAGTTTCTGCATAACTAAGGAATGTTTATTTATCTCTATTCTCATTGAGATTTTTTTTCTTTTTACTGTGATTTTTTTTGGCAATACTTTGTTATGGTGCGTAACCATAGCAACGGGGTAGTTCACAACAGGGAACAGCTGATTAACATTGGGAAAGCTGAAATAATACCAGAACTGAAGCCAAATCCCTGAGGAGTCGGAAAGGATTGTTTAATTTTTCCTTTGGGATCAAGTATTTCTTAAAGGTTTTGTTGGCTCTACTGGCCTTGATTTGAAAGTAGTTCGACGGGAAGGAGGGTTATGAGAGCGGGGCAAATGTCGCCAGGCCGGGAATCGAACCTGCGACCACCAGCATGAGAACTAAGGCCTCAATAAAAGGGTTGTGCTTTGCCCCCGCGCCACCACAGCACACCGGGTTCAAGTATTTTTAAATGTAAATTTGAAAGTACGTTGCCATATGTTAGAGCATTCAGAAGTGAATAAATTTTCATCAGTGCAAACAGAGTGTCTGCATAGCATAGCAGGAGAGTAAATAACGTGGAATCATTGCTGCAACATTTGAGTAAAGTTTTTATGTATATCTTTTGGACATTCAGAAAATATGTAGAGCCTGGAGATCACACTGAATTATATCCTTTTTGTTGTTGTTTGTTTAACACTTTCTTTAGTTTCAAAACAAAACAAAGCCGTGTTGTCATGGTAACAACTGAAGTGTGAAAAGCTAAAAAAACAACCAAAAACTGACTCTCAACTGACTCGCTCACTCTTTGGTCACCTAGCAACAACCTGTTGAGTAACTGGCGCAGCAGCAGTTTCAGGTTTTGGCTCAAAACTGCTAATAAATAAAAAACAATGCAGTGGATTGAAAACTGTGTATGAAACAGAAGAGGTCGCGCCACCGGTTTGGCAATATTTCAGATATTTAAAACAAAAAACTAATCAATAATTATCGACTGATGTGAAACGTTTATATCATGATACGTTTTTCAGCCGTATCATCCAGACGCTTTACCAAAACCTGGACTGCATAAACTTCACGGGTTTTTTTACTACGAGCAAAAATCTGAAAAGTATCAAAATAAATTATTTGCCCTCAGATGTCACTTTATTACTCTTTTAAAACTTTCAATTAATGAGTTACAACATTGAATTTCCCTTTGGGATCAGTAAAGTTTTTTTAATTGAATTTGAACTAGTAGTTAGTCCTTCTCTAAGGTATTTTAAAACGAAGGCTTCAATAAATTAAAATGAATTAAGCTAAATAAAATGTTAATAAATGTCAATTATATGAAATAAACAATAAATTAAAGATACATTCACTGTCCCTTTATGTAAAAATATTTATGAACAATGCTAAAAATTTAAATGAGTCATTCTGAAGCGATGAAACGAACCTCGTTCTCCTTCCTCCTCGCCGTTGATGTGCCCCCTGTTCACTTCCTGTGTCCCCCTAAGCCCTCTAAGGCCCAAACTAAACACCCTGGCTGTGAAAGGTTGCTGCCGGGTCACAGGAAATTGAAAACGTGTTCAGCAGCAGCAGCAGCGCCACATCATCTTTCACACGCACACCTTCTCCAGTCAGTCCGCCAAGTGGAGCGAATGCGCTGCAGGTGTTAAAAGCTTAGATGGACATAGATGTGGAATGTGAAGATAAGCCTGTAGCTTACATGGCGACACAAAGCAGTAATTATCTAGGTTACACACATAACCGTGTTAACAGGCCGCTGCAGGTCACAACCTCTGACCAGGGTTTGTTTGGTCGTGTGATTTTACAGGAATTGTTTACATCAGATGTTTGGCACCAGCTGCCATTATCTCATCCCCAAACCGGCAGCAGGCCGTGAATCAGCTTTGAGTCAGAGCTGCTTTTGACTCGTCATGATTCTCCACTTCAGTTTATTCCCTTAGACTCAGGCGTTGTATGAAAAGAAATGTCATTAAAAAAAACAGCGCACCAGTACAGGTGAATGTCATCTGCATAAAAGTGAAATTTATTAATGATCTTTCCATTGGTTTTTATTCTGCAACAAAAGAAGCAGCCCAAAAACATCGCCTTGAGGAACCCCACAGTTTGGATAAAAAAATATATAAACATGCTTATCCTCTGTTTTTAAGACAGATCTACCAAACTGGAGGTAAAATATATTTTAATATTAATTTTTTTTAAACATTGACACTGTACTGTAGACCTTAAAATATTTACACATTCTGGAAAAAGTGAGCGATGGAGTTTCTTTTTATTGAAGCATTTTTATATCTATAGCAGTTTTTAAATTATGTCAGTGTTGTAATGAGTGACTCTTAATGGTGCAGCATATTACTGGACGAGACGGCTGAAGAACATCACAATACAAGCATTTCATATCAGTCGATATCAATAATTATTGATTAGTTTTTTTGTTTTAATTAGCTGAAATATTATCAAACTGGTAACGTGGCCTTTCCTGTTTTATCCACAGTTTTCCATCCACTGTGTTGTTTTTTATTCATTAGCAGTTATGAGGCGAAACCTGAAACTGCTGCTGTCCAGTTACTCAACAGGTTGTTGCTAGGTAACCGCAGAATTGGTGAGTTGCTAGGTAACCACGGAGCGAGTGAGTGAGTTGATTCCACCAACCTAGCTCAGCTAGCTGGGAGAGGTTGAGCGGCTAAAGTCATTCCTCTGCCTACATCTCCCAGAATGCCGCGCGGTTCTGGATCTGGGCTCAGTAAATATTCTACATACTGAATATTGAACATTCTATCTGACACATTATCTATTGATATTGATCACGTGTCTATCAGGATATATGATCTTATTGATTTATTGTTCAGCCCCAGTACAGCATGTGTAAAAATTTACTAAAAACTCAAAGTTTGATGTGTTTTTTCCTGGTTTGAATCCCACAAATATATTTATTTTGTAACAAGGAAAAGCTAAATTATTGAAATCCAATTATTTATTTTGTATTTTTTTGCTAACGTGGTTTGTATTCATTAGTAGAGAGAAAAGAAAAGGGAAAACTGAGGATTTCTCACAATCAGTAAATGCAGTATTAGCAACAGCATAGCAACGGTGGCTCATGAAGTCCAAAACGACGTCTGCAAAACAAACCCTGGTCGGTTTAAAACGTACTAAATATGTCAGGCGTGAATAAATACTGAAACTTAAACTTGAGCTAAACTTTTGTAGAAAGATGACAGATGTTGAGTCAGATGTTAAAACAGAAGAGACTCAGATTTCTAGGCGTGTCGTCGGTCAAAGCATTGAATCCAGTTGACATAATATAAGTATTTATAAATCATACAGATTTGTGAAATCAGTAGAGAGAAAACTGAGTATAAAAAACAAGCTGAGCTGTTTGACTCATCAGGTCAACACATTTAAAATAGTAACTGTCTCGTTAAACCTAATCTTTTTGTGATCTTGGTGAAAAGTTATAAAGCTTCTTTCATGGTCGTTTACAGTTTTCTTTGGACTTTTCCTGCTTTTTCACTTCCTTTCTTCATACATTAAACTAAAAAATAAGTAAAGTCGACAAAAGAAGAGTTGGAATCATATTTCCAGTCCAGCCGATGTGTTTCGTATTTTTCTAGAGTCAATAAAATAAATTAGAACAAGCCATGCTGGTGTAATATCTAAAGATCTAAAACTGGATCTTTGCTGTCTTGTCCAGTTTGTGTTGACAAACTTCTGGTTTAATGTTTGAGGTTTTAAGATCCTTTTTACATGTGAAACATTATTAGTTCATTGTGTGAAAGTTTAACAAACATAAACATATTTTAATAGTTAAATGGGTGGAAAATGAGCAGGAAAGCAGAAAACATTTTTTAAATGCGTTTGGAAAATCTCAAGAATCCAGAAGAAAATCTGACCTTTTATAGAAAAGTTAAAAAGATTTGGTTCTTTTTCTAAACTTTCTCTGAACATCCCTCGTGTCTTTAACTCAAAAAAGGCAAATATTGAGTTGTAAAGACTCATAAAACTAAAAAACAAGCAAACATTGTATTTAGTGCATTGATTTTTACAAATACAATAGATCTAAGGTGGCGAAGTTGTGGCCCGCGGGCCGTTTGTGGCCCTTGAAATGATTCGTTTGGCCCCTGATTCAAGAGAGATAAAAATAATTTTCCCACAAAATAGAAAACAATTCACGGACCAAAAAAATTTGGAAATTGTTTGTTTTTCTTTAAATAAGGCAACAATCTAAAGGCATTTTTACGTTTTAGATTTTTAATAACAGACGGATTTCATGAAAACGTACAAGAAAATTACAATAAATTAACTTCTGCATTTCTAATTTAATTAATTTTGTGGCCCATTAGTAGTTTAAATTTGCCAGTGGAAACTTGAGAAAATCTGACAATTTGGTTTTAAGTCAGTAATTCCTTAATATTGATTAAAAAGCACTAAAATCAATATTAAGGCATTATTTGCTTAAACAAGCTCCATGTCTTAAGGAAAAGTTACTTGTAAGTTACTTTTTTTGGTCTTATTTCAACTGTACTAAGATACAATAGAAAGTAGACCAGAAACACTTGGTAAGATTTTGTGTTTTTGCAGTGTTTGAAGACAGTTCTGGAGCGGCCCAGTCAAAGCCCAAACCTCAATCTGATAGTGAACTCTTGGCAGGACTAGAAAGTGGCTGTTCACACCTGATCCTGACAGACATTTAACAGTTTAGTCAGAAATATTTACCATATACTGATCAAAGGGATGAATATTTATGTAATTATTTTAGGTGACAGATTTTAATTTGCATTATTTTGTAGAAATTTATTTTCACTTTGACTTTAAAATGTTTTTTTATTATTTTCTTGTCAAAAAAGCCAAATTCTGTTGATCATTATGGCTTTTTAAAAGCAATAAACATTCAAGGAGGTGAATATTTTTAATAGACACAGTTATGCAAATATATCATATATACTTGCATATTTTATATCACGTATCATAACATGTGTATTACATAAAATATAATAGAAAACCACTGAAAGAGAATTACTGATAACGATATTTTTAAAACATAATGGCATCTGGGTGGAAATTATACGTAAATAAAGGAAGACCCTGGACTTTTGCACAATACCAGACATTTCTGTGATCCCTGACATAAGTTGTACTTCCTCTTTGTTGTGTCTTGTCACAATAAAAGCAGAGTCTATGACCTACTTTCATTAATTTACTTTAAACCAGACGTCAGAAATAAGAGTTTTATCTCATTAAGAGAACAAAATGCAGAAGAAGCTGTTTGAAGACTGAGAGACGAATGAGAATAAATTATAAAACTGATGGAGAACTTTAAATAATCTCTGAATAAGATAAAAATGAGTCTTCAGAGTGGCTGCAGTGAGCTTAGTGTCCGCTAGGCGGCAGCGCTGAGCTGCTGACTGAGCGCCGAAATGAAGTAAAGACTTGATGAAACGAGGAAATTGAGGAAACCCCGGTGAGGTTCTTCCTCTCTTCTGGGAAGGAAAAAAATGAAGCAGGACGAATGAATCAGGGAAAAACATTTCTACACAAGTTATAAGAAATTATCTGAAAACGAATCATCTGAGCGGCTGACGGTGTTGGAAAAAGAGATGCAGAGATCTGCTTCATCAGCAGATTCACAGAAAGGAAGAAAACACCCAGGTTCAAGCTTCTGGTGATATTAAGCTTGTTTTAATAGAAGTTAAAAAGAGAGAGTAAAAATCGTTTTATTTAGCAGAAATAATGCTAAATAAATCATTCAGACAGATTTTACGAGATGTGATGAAGTCAAGAAGAGAAAGAAAGGAACAACCTGAGAGATGTTTGAGGTGTTTAAAACTCACTACTGTTGGTGTTTAAGTGTTAATTATAACCTTTTATTAATAAAAAAATCAGTTTTACCAAAGTTCAGTGGTGTCTCCAAATGGGGGGAGCCTGGGGCCCATCACCCACCCCTATAAATACTATACATTTTCTGGAACTTTTATAATAACCACAAAATATTTTCTGCATAACTTCAAGAAAAGCTAAAATAGTTATTTATCTATTTAGTTATTTACGCTTCTATCCTCCAAAGACACGTAGATCAAGTATTTCAGGTCAAAAATTAACAGCTACGGTTTTTATTTCAATATATATCAACTGGTTCTTGACATTTGGAAAAGTGAATTTACTGTTACAAGTCATATTTTTTTTCTTTTATTTTGATCAAAATTTTATATTCAACCTTTGCAGCATATTTAAAGAACAGTAGAAGTTCTTTTATTGGTCTGGGTTTTGGTGTGCCATCCCAAGACCAGTGGCCCAACTGGACAGACTTTTATTTATTTATTTTACCAAAGTCCCAACAAATTTCTTTAATAAAGTTATGATCATAGACAGCTTACCAAAATGCTCACCTTAAATTGTAATGTTTTCTGGAAAAATTGAGTTGAAAATTTATCAATTATGATACATTAGGAGTTATGGATTAAGATTCAGTTTATTATTGGTGGATTTTTTTTCTAAGGCATCCAAACCATTTGGTTGAGGAAATATATCAGATAAACACCAAATATATTGGTTATGATACAAAACATTGGAATTAACTGTTTGATTTTGCACATTGTAGCAGTTTTAGCACCATTTCTTTGCACTAAGAAGGTCCTGAGTTTGAATCCCAGCCTGTTATTTTCCTGCATGTTCTCCTGTGCATACATGGGTTCTCTCTGGGTTCTCTCCGGGTTCTCTCTGGGTTCTCTATGGGTTCTCTCTGGGTTCTCTCTGAGTTCTTTCTGGTTTCTCTCTGGGTTCTCTCTGAGTTCTCTATGGGTTCACTCTGAGTTCTCTATGGGTTCTCTCTGGTTTCTCTCTGGGTTCTCTCTGAGTTCTTTCTGGTTTCTCTCTGGGTTCTCTCTGAGTTCTCTCTGGGTTCTCTCTGGTTTCTCTCTGAGTTCTCTCTGGGTTCTCTGAGTTCCCTCTGAGTTCTCTCTGAGTTCTCTCTGGGTTCTCTCTGAGTTCTCTCTGGGTTCTCTCTGAGATCTCTCTGAGTTCTCTATGGGTTCTCTCTGAGTTCTCTCTGAGTTCTCTCTGGGTTCTCTCTGAATTCTCTCTGAGTTCTCTCTGAGTTCTCTATGGGTTCTCTCTGAGTTCTCTATGGGTTCTCTCTGGGTTCTCTCTGAGTTCTCTCTGGTTTCTCTCTGAGTTCTCTCTGGGTTCTCTCTGGGTACTCTCTGGGTTCTCTCTGGGTTCTCTCTGAGTTCTCTCTGAGTTCTCTATGGGTTCTCTCTAGGTTCTCTCTGAGTTCTCTGGGTTCTCTCTGAGTTCTCTCTGGGTTCTCTCCGGTTTCTCTCTGAGTTCTCTTTGGGTACTCTCTGGGTTCTCTCTGAGTTCTCTCTGGTTTCTCTCTGAGTTCTCTCCGGTTTCTCTCTGGGTTCTCTCCGGTTTCTCTCTGGGTTCTCTCTGAGTTCTCTCTGAGTTCTCTATGGGTTCTCTCTGCGTTCTCTCTGGGTTCTCTCTGAGTTCTCTCTGGGTTCTCTCTGGGTTCTCTCTGAGTTCTCTCTGGGTTCTCTCTGGGTTCTCTCTGAGTTCTCTCTGGGTTCTCTCTGTGTTCTCTCTGGGTTCTCTCTGAGTTCTCTATGGGTTCTCTCTGGGTTCTCTCTGAGTTCTCTATGGGTTCTCCCTGGGTTCTCCAGCTTCCGCCCACAAACAGTCCAAAACCTGACAGTTTGAGGCATATTTTAACTCCTTAAACTTAATTTCTAGCTATCAGGCAATTCTTACTTATGTTCAATATTCTGGTAAAATAATAATTAAGAATTCAACTGTTATCTTGAAGTTCTATTTCTGTGACCACATAACTTGCTATGGCGGGCTGGATTTGGCCCGTGGACCTCAAGTTTGACACTGGAAACCTGTGTGAGTCGACGTTGGCGGTTCTTGCTAGACTGGCGCCTTGAGCCCAAGTTATTTAGTCATTTCCTTAAGGAAATAAAATTTAATAATTAGGTCTCTTTTAAACCACATGTCAAACTGAAGGCCCGGGGGCCAAATCCGGCCCACCAAAGCTTTTTATGCGGCCCTCTAGACTCCAGATGCCAAGTTACATCAATCAATCCCTCCGTTTGTCGCAGATCCCCCTTTTTGGAAATGTATGCAAAATCAACAAATCCCATATTTGTTTTATTATTTTCATCAAAAGTGGTCAAAACATTGAGTTTAAGTTATGCTAACTCTAAACTAAAACAAAAGTTTATAAATAAATTTACACTTTTGCATATCTTCTTTTCAAATAGTTATATAAATATATATTATGCTGTTTGAATATTGAATTTGTTTTAAATAAACTAAATTATGCCTTTTTATTGTTAATTTTGTTTTTTGCATATTATTTCTAACACTTTAAGAGCGTTTTTATACCTGATGCTGCTGTTCCACCTGAATAATAAGACTGTATAATAAGACTGTAATTTATCTAACTAAATTAAAGTTTATTTTTAATGATCTCTGATTACTGAGTAATAAACGGCTCCACTTTATTCTCTATTGAACTGTTTATTAAACCATGCAGTCTAATACATTCACTGGCTGAAAGTTTCACTCAGACCGACTCCATGCAGCTGAATACGTTCTGAGGTTCATACAGTCAGATCATAAACGGGGTTTTTGATGCACAAACAGCTGACAAATACAGAAAATGACGACTAGAAATATTTACTCCACATTGTTTTGGCGCCCCCTGTAGCCCGTTATGATAATGAATTTTGCTGGGTGATAAACTGTCCCAGAAATTATTGAAATAAACGATAATATTGCTCTTTTTACACCGTTTTTAAAGTAATATAACGGTAATAGTGGCATAATAATTCATGAACACATTCTCAGATTAACAAACTTTAATGTCTAATAAACATTTAGCACCAGAACTGGAAAACATTTTAATTATACAAAATAAATAAACAAAACAACAGAAATAAAGTTTCTTTAAACCAAATTGTGCTTCAAAAACATCGAATTGAGACCAAAACACCAGACTGAAGACGTTTGTCATCCAGTTTTCAGCAGAAAAAAAGAAAACAATAAATCCTGCCAATGGAAATTATTGAGTTCATTTTAACTTATCATGTGATCAATTGATTTAGCATACCAACTTGTGGCGCCCCCTCTAGCACCACAGCGCAAACCCACTTTCTGCGCCAGTCTCCACGGATTGCGCTGCGTGTTTTCGGCCGCAGGTGACCACCGTCTCTGCAGCACCAGAAGGATGAGGAGTGCGCACGTCCCGCACGGAGCCCAGCGTCTCCTCCCGCCTCAGCCGCTGGCGCTGCGCCAGCTCCAGCACGAGCCTCTCCTCCTCTCCTCTTACGCCGCTTGCTGCTCACTTTACAGCGCCCCCCTCCTCCTCCTGTTTCTGAGGGGAGGGGTGGGGGTTCTCCGGGAGCTGAGAGAGGTGGAGCAGAGGTGGAGGAGGGAAGATGGGAGGGGAGTCTGGGGCTGGAGGGGGGCGACGGGAGCCCTTGGCCGCCTATTCGCCTTCCAGTTGCCTCCACACTATATAAACACTCATTGGTGCCTCTGGCTGGACGCACACACACTCTTTGCGCACACACACTCACGCACTGAGGGTGACTTGTGTGTGCAGCCAGCAGAGAGAGAGAGACGCGCTCGGAGAGACAGAAAGGTGCGCAGAAAGGAGAGAGGACGTCAGACAGAGAGCAGCAGCAGGACGGAGCATCTCCTGCGCATCACTGCAGCTTCAAGGATCTTAAACATCTCAACTGCAACTCACTGAGGCGCGTAAACTTTTTAAAATATACAGATTCTTCTTTTTTTCAAAAAGAGAGTTTTGGATCTGAATCACGCGGTTCCTGGAAGAGTTTCCCCCCATTTAAAGCAACGTTTTCCATCCCAGTCCAGAAGTTTTAAAAAGAAAAAAAGTTACAACTTTTCTTGGCTCCAGGCTCGGCTTCAATTTTTCCACGTGTTTTTTTTTTAATATTATTATTAATATTTCTCTTAAATTTCCAGACATTTTTAATTTTTTTTTAACTTTATACCTCCAATTTTTTTAACCCAGAAACTCACAAAAATGAACTTTCAAACACCAGGAGCGTCCCCAGCCAGGTGTGCCTGCAGCCCCAGATGTTTAAATCATTAAAGCAAACTGACTTTCGGTGATTTCATTTTTGTTTTTTCCTCTGAAGGTTTGAGATTAAAGCGTCACCTGTTGCTGCGTCTCTGGAGACGCCAAAAAACAAACAGAGAAAGAGAACATAATCCATATCACACCTCCGCAGTTCATTCATTCCCAAAGCAAAAAGAAAAAAAAGAAAACCAACCCGCGCCAGGAGCGTTTGGAGCGCGTAAATCGGCGCTGCGCTTTTTTACGCACAAGAAAATAATCAACAAATCAACAAAACTTGTGACCCAGACTTTTATTTTTTATTTATTTTTATTTTTTTGAACATCTTCGTCATTCTCCTCATCATGCTGTTCGACAGCTTCGACTTGATCTCGGCTCTGGCCACGCTGGCCGCCTGCCTGGTGTCCATGGCGCTGCTGGTCGCCGTCTCCCAGCAGCTCTGGCAGCTCCGGTGGACGGCCACCCGGGACAAGAACTGCAAGCTGCCGATGCCCAAAGGCTCCATGGGCTTCCCCTTCATCGGAGAGACCTGCCACTGGCTGCTGCAGGTAAGCCTGGACCCGGGTGGTAGCGATCACTTGATTCACTATCCGACCCGGTCAGAGGGAACTTTGCGTTTTACACTTTTCCATTTGGTCAGAATTAGTGAAGTTACTGATGAGTTAGTCTGATTTCCCCCCCTAAGCTCTTCACTATAACCCGAGTCAGGAAAGTTCAAACTACTCTAAAAGTTTGAAATTATCCCGAGTTTGGCTTAAAGGCTGATATTTGTTGGAGATTCCAACGAGATTCCTGCAGTTTGTGAAGTTTGTAGCTGGACTCCTGCTGATAAACGCATTAATCACATCAGCTGCGAAGTTTGACTTAAAAAGTTACTTTTTTTTTTTTTTTTGCTGTTGGAGTTTGTCAAGTTTGCAGCTGGAGTCATGTTAAAAGATGCATCAGATTCAAAGGACAGGACAGTTTAAATGGAGATGATGAGTTTCTGCAGCTCCAGCCTCCAAAATCCCAACTTTAAAGAGCTGGAGCATCCTCTGCCTCCAGCCGCAAAGCCGATCAGCGCGAACAGAAAGAGAGATGTAAAGCTGGAGGAGGAGGGGTTTTATAATAACAGCAATCGGAGATATAATGATGAGCGAAGTTCGCCGGGACGCGCGGAGGCACGTCTGCAGCGTGCGGGGTTTGAACTCGCGGTGCTCCCGTCGGTGCAACATCTGACACCGAAAGAGAGTGAAGAGAGAGAGAGGGAGAGAGAGAGAGAGAGAGAGAGGGGAGACGCGTTCCCGGAATGCAGCCGAGGACCACGGCCAAGTTTATGGAGCGGCGACGGGAGGGGAGAGGGGGGCTTGTATGTCAGTCTGATGGAGGAGGCTGAGAGTGTCTGCGCTTATGAGGTCCAAATGTCTCCGAAACGCGCTGGAAAAGTGTGGAAAAGTCCAGATTGTTGGCTGCGGCGCTGGTTCTCCAGGAGACTTTTCTTTTTTCTTTCTTTTTTTTTTTTTCTTGAGGTGAAATCAGAGATGCACCGATCAGCCTCGTGTTCCTTGTTTTCACCTAAAGATGGTTGGGAGAGTGTATTCTGTTGCAAAATGTTTTTGTGTTTATTTTAGAGCGGTTCTGTGGCGCGTTGTTGTCCTAGTGAAGCTTAACTGTCTCTGTTAGAGGAAAGTCAGGAGTTTGTAAAGGGAGATTCTCAGCACCTGCAGCTGATTATAAATCCAGATTAGATGAAGCTGGAGGCTGAAACCAAAGCGTATTAAAACTCTAACATCCAAAATGTAAAAGTGGTTTTGTGGGAACCTTTCAGTCGTTATTTACACAGAAACGGAAAAGAATTAATTCAGGTAGGAAACTTTATCTCCTGGTTTGAAACGGCATCTGAGAACAGATCATGTAAAAAATAAAAAGCAAAATATCTCTACTTGTTTCACACAAGAACACAATTGGTGTCGCACCGCCTGCAACCTTCATTTCCTGTGATTAATAAGCAACTTTTATATAAATAACCGACAAAAGCTAATTTAACTAAGGCTTAGAGGGTCTCGAAATACAGTTTTCTTAAACTGCTATGCTGTTTTTTGAGATCGGAGTTGTTAGAAACCTACTTTAGTCGTTAACATTAGCATATAAAAACAACCAATCTGGATCTTTACTAAACAAAGACTTTAAGTGTGGATGGACCAGAATCTGCTGTTTGGTCATTTGTGGGAGTCCAACTGCTGGACATGTGTTTTTGTGAGTATTTTGTTGTTGAAAGTTTCGATTTGGCATTGGGAAAATACCAAATAAATGCATTTTTATCCATCATACAGTGTCAAATAAAGCTCCACATTCTGAAATTTGGTCCCAAAAGGTAGTTTTGCTACATTGGATCCTGGTGTAAATCATAAACTTTAGATGTTGCTGCAGTTTCCTTCTTGGGCAGCATGTGTTGCTGCAGAAACAGCTAATCAAGTCAGAGCAGAAATACAACCAATCAAATTACTCAAAAGAGAATATAACTCAGCAACTTTTAATCTATATAAAATGTATAAAATATGAAATTTTTGATTGTAAGATTGTAGAACTCGATTGCAGCAGCTTACAAACATTAGTATGAACAAGATTAGCCAGAAAATGAGAACAAAACTGAAGAATCTTTAAAGATTTGAAAAGGGATCTAAAAGTGGTAGCAACTCAGTAGTGACACCTACTGTTTAAAACAGGAAGTGCAGTGATTCTAGTTCTGTTACAACAAAGGCTTCTCTACTTTTCTACAGTTATACAAGTTAAGCTGTTCTGTTTGTTTCTCGCTGCAGGGGGCGCTAGACTTCCATTAAGTTCACAATGAGTGTTTCTCTCAAGATTACAAAAGTATTTTTGAGAATAAAATGTATAAATGTCTGATTTTAGCAATGATTGAGTTTTTTTGTCGCTACTATTAATTTCGGCCACATGGGGGCAGCAGATACAAGTTTTTAAAGTAGTAGTTACATATTTTTGCGTTAGAGTTTAGTGATATTCTTTGACCCGACTGGGTCGTTTTAGCCCAGGATTCCCCATGTTTTGGTCCCGTTTTCGGTCGGGTGTTGCTCTTTGCGAACTCTGTGTTCCCGCAGTTATTTTCTATCCGTATTTGTTTGGTTTCTGCTGAGCTTTTCAGCCAAAACCAGCACTGCTAGCGGGTTAACGGAGAACCAAAATAGCTCATTTGTGCACCGGGCGGCAAAACATTGAGCTGAAACTCGCTATGAAGAATTACAGCGGGGTGTTTGTTTACATCAATGAACAAGTGGCGGCTCTGTAGCAGCGAGGGCTTTAAATTTCTCGATACAAATCGACCGGTTCGAGATTATTTTCTTTTCTCAACTCACATCCTCTTTTGTTCTGCCGCGCTCTCGCCTGGCGTCCCCTGGCACCTCATTCAGGACTCCAACATAAACACTTAAGTGTCTAAACGTGTGTGTACAGTGTATATATTTTTACCTCGACACACACACGGCTACATATTTCTGTGGCTGATCCATTTTAAAGCGATGTGCAGTTAGAAATAGCGGCGCGGCCGCTCTGCCAAGGATCTGTCTGCTCTCATTAGGAGCCGGAGCTTTCTGAATGGACGGTGCCAAGCTAGGAGAGCTACTGAGGGAGGACACACACAGAGCAGAGAATCACTTACCTACACCGGCAGATTTATGCACACAAAACAGCAAGACGAAATAACAGCTATTTAGACTATTCCAGATGTGATTACTTCAAATACAAAGTGCGGTCCGGGGGCCATTTACGGCCCTCGGAATGATTTCGGGCGGCCAACACTAGCCTAAGTTTGGCTAGCGTGCAGATACAGATTTACAAACAATGTTGGGGGGAAATTTCTACTTTTCCTTTCAAAAATGAAAAACGTAAGGTGCAACACAAACTCTTCATCTAGATTTTTGCTTTTAATTTAATTTATTCATAACAGGGAACTAAAGCATCCAGCGACTTTAACTAACAGGCAGTGTTGGCATTTAATAAACCTGGGAAAATAAAGCAAGGGTGGGAAAATAAAATAAATAATGTGTGTTTAGTTTATGTAGCAGATAGAAATACAACAGTTTTTGCAGTTATATGTAGAAAGAAAAATAATACAAGTGCATTAGGACTAGTGGTGGGTTTTTATTGTATTGTGATAAATTTCTTATCATGAAAAAAATTCTGATTTATTGTTGTTACCATAAATTTCAATGAATAATGTTTAACCCTCACCCCCAAAACACCCCTATTGTTAGTTTTACTGTGTTTTTCTATTGTTTGTAAATATTGATTGATTTGAAGATATGATTAAATGCAGTTAATGTTTGCAGTTTACTGATACAAATCAGATTTTTTTATTGATTGGTGGCCATGTTTCTCAAGAGAAGTAATAACTTATTGTCACTTTTATTGTTATCACATAAATAGCACAAAATATCGTGATAAAACTTTAATATCGCCACCTCTAATTTGGACAAAACGTCCTTTAATTGTTTTGGTATTTCAATAAATAAATATAAAAAAATGCTCCCAACGAGACAAAAAAATAGCTTAAAATCTATTTACTAAAGCTCAAACTTCATGTTTTTGATTTTCAAAATACCTGATTTTGATCAGTAATTATTTTTCTCACCAATAGGGGGCGCACTTAGGAATCTAATGGTAATATAAAATATCTAAATTATTTCCTGAAACAGTTTCTGATTAATCAGATTAAATAAACTTTACAGTAAATACTTTCTGCTTCCACAAGGTGTCACTAATGTGCAAAAAAGCGCCATATTTTTTTAAAAGTTATGTATTTTTGCCATTTTTTAAAAATAATAACGCTGTACTAAGTTAAAAAAAACAAAGTTCTTGACGAATCAGGAACAATTCCTGTTTAGTTTTTTCTTCGTTTTACAAAATCTCGCATATCGATATCTTTTGAAACACGTGATTAACTTCGAGTTTATTTGTGGTTTATGTTTTTGAATAACATTAGACACAATATAATTTGTTTTTATGCAGAAACTGTAACAGCGACAGCTTTTAATCTATCATCCATCTTTCTGCCAGCTTCTAATCCCGCCTGATTTACGGCGATGAAGAGTAAATTATAGAGAGCAGGATAACAAGCACCAACCAGACCAAACGCTCTTCATGTCCTGCACCTGCTCTGTCAGCTCTACACTAAACATAAAAACATTTTTAAAAATCAAACATCTTGGCTTTTTGTTTTTAGATGCTTTAGATTTTTTTAAATTTATACTTTCTTGCTATTTAAATCTTCTTAAAGATAAATTGAGACCAATCTGCAGTTCAAAGTCTCATCTAAACACCTTTTGACTGTTTGCAGGGTTAATTTTTAGAAATCTTTGTAAAAATAAGATTGTAATCATGATCCTAATCATAAGTTTGGAGTCAAATTTTTATTTCTCGTTAAGTTAAATTATTGAGCTGATCAGTGATAAAGAATCAGAAACTAATTTGGTTCTAGGATAAAAACATTGAAAAAATTCAAATCCTAAATACGTCATATGCTAAAATGTATTAAACAGCCATTTGTGGTTTTAGTTATGCTGACATGGATCTCTGCCCAGGGTGCCTTAAAGTCTGGGGGCGGCCAGACCATTTTTTATCTGTTGTTGATTTTTTAGGATAAACGGCTCTGGATGAAATCGGAACTAAACTAACGGGGGATTTAAAAGTTTCTGTAGAGACAGAAATGGTCAACAAATCAAAATATTCCATGAATTTTAAAAGAAATGACAAAACATTTACAGCTAGAGGTTAATTCTTCTTCATAGTTGACTTATTAGCAAAAGTTACACCAATAGTTGATGCCAGAAGTTGTGTTTATTTTCTGGTTTTCCTGTATTTTAAAACTCCTGATGAACAGATTAGTTTTTATGCTACATTTAGGAGTTACAATAAACACATAAAGAGAAAAGGAATAAGAGCTTTTCAGTCCCAAAGTGAAGTTTAATTTCAGTTCAAATTATTAATGTTGAACCTATTTGACTTAATATAGCACTATAATGTCTTATTGGATTAAAAACGTAACATCAGATTAACATTAAAGCATTTTTATAGCATTTTAAGACATTTGAACCCAAATATCCACTCTCATCTGGTGGAAATGAAAATCCGCTTTGTTCGACAGCGAATACATGAAATAACAAACTGTTAAAACATATTTTCTGTTCTTCAGAAAAACCACAAAGTCTCTACTGTACCGACAGTCATGACAAAACCCCCAGAAATCCATCCAGAGCTTCTTCAGAGGTTTTCAGAGGGTTGTGCCTTCAAGCGGCTCAGACAGAGCGAGCATTGTGAGGCCCGGTGGCTTCATCTATAGTATTTTCCATTACTGCGGTGCAGCTCGCCGTATGCTGTATGACTGCGGTTATACACACAAAAACCCAAGGCAGGAATCACATGAAGTCATAAAACATCCCCAAAACATAATGCATGATGATGCAGAATCCACATTTACTTCTACAGTCTGGAAAAGTTAGATTTTGGTTTTGTCTTCCAGCTCTGGAGCTTTAATTACAGAGAAAATGGAGCTTAGAAATATGTTTGTAATCTGAAGCATGTACTGGTATTAAAGGGCATCAATGTTTAGCAAAGCTACTGTTCAAAACAAACAAAAAAGTAAAAAAAAAGTACATTATACCTTTAGAATCACTTTAATTAGAGACCAAACTAGCTAAAATAAACTTATTCCTTACTTGCAAAACAGGAGAAAATTGGCTGTTTGGAAACATTTCATGTGAAAAAAACAACAAACTACTTATTACAATTTAAAACGTAAAGTTAGTGAGATACCGGAGCAGATAGCCTGACTAAGTAACCAGCAAATATCAGTATCATACTTAAGTTACTCTATAAAACAAAGAACAAAAAGATAAAATATTACGGCTAATACATATATGAAGAAACTTACTCTAGTGGAAATTTCTTCTATGTTTTATGTTTAAAAAATAGAGTATAAATACAGTAAAAACAACTAATAATCAACATTTATTATTTTACAGTTATATTTCTGTTTCAAAGAAAGATTAATGTATATTTCTGTTAGAAATTTTAAAGTAAATACAGTGAAACTGTTTTTTTTTATTCAAGGTTTTTATCATTTTGATAATAATCTTGTTAAAAAAAAAAAAAAGCTAGTTCCTGACTTTATTTCTTGTCCTGTTGCTGATATGATAAACATCTGAATTAGATCCAAAACGTTTACGCTTTATATTGTTTTTATGTAAAACGAAGACTGTTTCGGGTTCAGAGTTCATCATCTAAAGCCTAAACTTCCAGTGTTTTGTAGAGTAAATTCATCAGGAGGTTATTTACAAACCACTGACCCATTGAAACAGCTCATTTTATACATTTAGTTTTGGATTCTTTTTGGAACTGAATAATTAAAAGTCTGACATTTCGCAAATATCTGCTGTAAGTCTTTTACATATTTATTCAAAACGGGACCAAAAATCGACTAATTGAAGATTTTAAAACCATTTGGGTCTGGAAATAAATGACAGTTAAATATGAACTGGCCAGTTTGTGTTTTTCTTGTGTAGAGATGCGTAGCTCATGAAACGGGGCGTCTCTTCGCACGTTAACATTCAAGGCAGGATCCCCGAACCTCCAAGGACTCTTCTTCAGCCGTAAACTTTCAAAGCATCCAATCCCACCTTTCTTGTAGTTTTTGTCAAAACACATCCCAAAGACAACATTCGTGTGTAAACGTTAAAATCCTGTCGCGTTCTCAATGCTTCACCGTTACTTCTGTCGCTCGATTGGTTTTGCGTTGTTTCTGATCTTTCGTTACGAATTTGTCAGTCTCTCCAACATGTGAGTGTTTTTAAAAGATTTTCCTGTCGCCTCACAATCCGGTTCTCTAAATTTGACTTTTTAGCCCAGTCGTCTATGTTTTTATCCTCATTTTCCCACGTTATCAGTTATCCTAAAGCCAGACTCGTCCACTGGATCGCTGGTTTGTGGCAGAAAGTGTTAAATCTGTACGTTTAAGCCACTTTCTGTCCGTCTCCAGGTCCTTGCGACCTCGCTGTCCTCCTCTAGTAGATTAGCGTGAGGTTCTGGCAGCGGTCTCCCCTGCCCCTTCTTTCACCCCGAGAACACACTGCTCCCTCCTTCAGCACTCTTGTCCTGGGCCGACTATAGAGGCCAGTGTTAATCCCCCTCCCCTCATCCAGTGAGTGTGTAGGTGTGTGAAAGAGAGGTGGTTGCACTTTTATCGCTTACAAACTTTGTGTGTGAAAAGCTTAAAGGATAAAGCGGGAGTCTTTCGGTCCTTCGGTCAACAAAACGACCACAAATACGCCTAAAAAAAGACTCATGGTGAAGTTTTCCCATCACTTTGACTTTAGCTACATGGGGTTTATGCTATTAAATTAGATATTTAGTTGTTTCTGAAATGTAGATCATTGGTCTAAAGTTGTTTTCACACCTGATAGTCCAATAGACTTGGTTCAATCGATCGGGGACTAAAATTGCAACGTTTGTTACATTTTCAGCTGATGTGGTAAAAAAAAACAGTTCCCCTCCTCGCCTGTGGTGGCGCTGCAATAAGAACCACTCTAGGAAACAACACAAAAACCTCTGAAGAAGACATGAGCATTTTCCTTCTTCACAAAATGTGAACAAAAACATCAGATTTTAGCTGATTTTGTTGTTTCTAAAAGTCCACACATTATTTATCCCACTAGCACCAGACTCTCACGTTTGTTTTGGTTGTATTTACCCAGAATGCACTGCACTATAGTCCGATATCTGGTTTTGGAGCACCAGAGTTAATTTCAACTGAACCAAGACCGCGGGTTGTAGGCGGACCAGATTTCGCATGTTTGGTTCGCATCTCGAACCTGAGTTGGACTAAATTGGCCCAAACAGGACCGGTTGTATATTTGATGGCGTCTTCATGAGTCCACAAATGTAGATGAAAGACAAAAATCAAAGCGTCTTCCTGCCGTTTTGTCTTTAGCCATTCATTACTGCTCTCAATATATTGTTTTTTCCAATTTATGGCCTTTTTTGAGTCTATATATGCCAGTTAACGATTAATCGACAACTAAATTAGTTGAAGAATATTTCAATAATTGATTCAATATGATTAATTGATACAAACTGGAGGAAAAGAGTTTTGTTTCATGTTATAGAAATGTACCGGGAGTGTCCCCTTGGTTCTTTCATGCATCTTTGTGAAACCTGTTAATCTCCATGGCAACCATTCAGCTGTGCAAAGCGCAGGTGGACGTAGCCCCTCCTTCAAGGCACAGCTCCTCCTCAGAGCTGCAGTTTCCGAGCTTCTCCCTCACAGAGCAGCTCCTTCAGACTAGCCAGCGGAAATTAGCAAACACCTGGTTGAACTATGCATCTGCTGAGCTCAGCATAGCAGCTACGTCTCAGTGAAACATTGGTAAAAACGATGCTAAAGTGTTAATAGGTGAGCAGTTCTGTGATGACTTCCTGAAGGCGGCACAAGTTTTCAAGGCCCAATTTCAAGGTATTAAATTAGGAAGTAAAATTTCTTTTAAGTCGTATTTGATCTATATGCCATTTTTATAATAACAGAAGTTAAAGTATTTATTTGATTGTGCTATAAAATGGCTCTATACTGTATGTCTGGAAAAATATAAGAAATAACATTTTTAATTTCTAAAATTGTTATTTTTTATTGGCCCTTGTGAGGAACAAAACACGATTAATAACAGCTGGTTTTATTTGGATGTGCAACAAAACCATAAAGCTACTGCACTGTAAAAAAACAAAATATTACCAAGTATTCTGGTCTAGTTTATAGTGCAAATATTTGGGGACAATTGAAATGAGACAAAACTAACTTGCAAGTAACTTTCCTCTAATAAATAGGAGCTTATTTTAGATCAATAATTATTCCTTAATATTGATGAAAAACTTCACTTATTTTAACTTATAACAAGACATTTTGGAACTAGAATGTTTTCATCAATATTAAGGAATTATTGACATCAAATCAGTTCCTATATCTTGATTAAAGGTAATCTATTAGTTAGTTTGGTCTTATTTCAAACATACTAAGATATTTGCACAGGAACCAGATCAAAAGCACTTGGTAAGATTTGGTGTTTTTGCAGTGTGTATATATCTGAGATCTGCTCTGTTTGTATTGAGGCAGGGATACGTCGGTGTGTGTGTGTGTGTGTGTTGGGGTATTAGCTGGGGTCCTGGGGTTAGCGCTTAGAGAGTTTTGAACAACCATAATCTCCCTTTCTATAATGTCCCCGGGTCAGGGGCCAGCCCTGCCTCCCCCTCCGTGTCTCTCCCGCTCCTTCGCCATTCTTCGTGTTTTCTGGCTGAACCATCTAGAACCTCCCGCTCCCCCCGTTTAATCCGTCCTGTTTAAAAAAACGAGAACCCATCCCATCTCTGCCTGCACTGCCACGCTCTGCGCCTGCTTTCTCTGCCTCCGTTTTTGGCTCCCCCCCTGCTCTACTCCTCTCTTCGGTTTCCTTCCCTCTTCGCTTTCTCTCATCTTGTTCCTCCTCCTCCCTCCGGTCTCCCTGATGCGGTGGCGTGACCGCAAAGGGACGGGGTTCATTGTCAAGTCGAGGACCTATCGCACCATTCAAACACACAATCACTCACACATAAAAGCCCTCACACTGGATCCTCGGTATCTCTGGCACCGGCTGAATGATTGACGGCTGAAAAGAGACCAGGAATTCCCTCGGTGCCTTTGACCTCGTTTCCTCTCTCTTGTTCTCCTCCGCTCTCGCTGCCGTGTCACTTTTTCATTTTTAACCTTTATTTTAGACGTAACCGTGGAGATCGCCGGCTTTGGATCTACCTGCCAGTTAAGCCTCATGGCTTTCGAAACAGTTCAGTTCCTGCGATTTCTGTGAAAACGATTTTCGACTTGGTGCGTTTCGCTCACCTGCTCGGTCGCCGACAAACATCTCGATCTTAACGGTTCACTTGCACCTAACGCCAAATCTTTGATAATCTGATTTTTATAGCAAAACAATAAATAAATGTGGCACAGTCTGACTTCCATATTAGTGTTTTTTGTAACTTTCATACCAGAAAAGAAATAAACTGCAAAAAAACATATAATCAAACTAAAATCAAATCAGATCTGGTCTAGTCTTGTCCTGGTTCTGTTCACTTTCAGATGGAGTTTCACACTAGATTAGTAACATATTGAAGAAAAACCTAATTTTACCAAGTTTATTTGTTTAGTTTCTATCTTAGTAGACTTGAAATGAGGCAAAAATAACTTAAAATGTAATTTTCAGTAAGATATTACAGCTTATTTTAAGTAAATTCTTAAATATAGATTAAGAAACTGCAACTTATTTTCCCGTATCAAGTTGGTTTTGACTTTTTGCATTTACAATTATTGCAAAGAAACAGCTTTAAATGCTATACAGAAAATTAATAAAATTAAATTTAAGGGTAGTTTTCTTTCAATAGTTCTCAAACAAAAAATACAATAAAGTCAGATCTTATTTTATTTTTTTCAGGTAGAAGAAAGTTAGAAAACACCAAATTTGATCAAGTATCTTTGTCTAATTTCTATCTTAATACACTTGAAATTTGACAAAACTAACACTAACGTAGCTTTTCAGTGAGATTTATAAGCTTGTTTTACGTAAATAAAAAATAAAAAGCACAAGACGTTTCTTCAGGACACTTTTTTTAAACCCAATTATTGTCAATCTTTGGGGAAAATGTGATGTTTGGTGACCCGCTGTTCAGCTAAAACTAATATAACATCAGTTTCCATCAGTTTGATTTGAAAAATAGCATTTAATTGTCGTTACTTTTAAGTAATGTTGTAAATTTACCAAAATATGGTTGATCTGAATGTGAGGCAAGAGAACATGTAGAGTTAATATTTGTAAACAACAGTAAAATCGAACAGAAAGCAAGTTAACATTGACATTTTATTTCCTGAATCTGACATAGTTTAACATCTTTCAGATGTTTTTTGTTGATGCGTTTCCCAGGTATTGAGCCATAAAGTTGTTTAGTTGTTATTTATTTTCTTTTTTAAGAGCCTCCTTGGCAGGTCTTTACCCTGGTCAACGTGTTCCTGGCAAGGAGTCTCCATAAATAAACTTTTTTTTGTTCTTTGAAGGAAACCAAGACACTCAAAACTTCAAACTTTAAGAGTGTCGGTATCTTTTGTGGTGAAAATCAAATATTTTCAGCAAAACGTGAGCGGAGCGACCCTGCGGTTGGATTAGTTTGAGAAGAGTCCGTTTCTCCTTCATCCTCTTTGATTGGACGTTTTTAATCCAACGTCAACTGGCTAGCCAACCGGCTAACCGCAGATCTAACAGGCGATGAAGGACAACCAATCAGAAGGACGACAGAGGATGAGGTTACAAGAAACAATTTGATTCATTTATTTTAAACAATATCACTATAAAAACATGGAACTATGCCATCAACTGTAATTAAAGAGAGCAAAAGTCCTGGAAACGGTTAATTATTGTATATTTTATGAATTCATCAACTTTTTGTATGAAACATAATAAATTTTTATTGCTAAGTGTGTTAAATCTGTCATCCGTTGATTTTTATGGATGATGGATCCCAGGAAGTTGATTATCCTAAAAAGTAAGCAAGAACTAATCGATTCTGTGAAATGTTAAGATTAGGATTTAACATTAAGTTGTAATTTTTGAACTCTATGATTTCAGCAAATGTAAATCGCATATAAAACAGTGAATCATAAAGCTGCATTTTGATGCTAATTTAGTAATTTATCACTTTATTTCAGGTTTTAGAGGTTTTTTACTCTATTTTGCTGTTTTCTTATCAGCTTCAGTCTCTCTCTAATACCTTAAATGTGAACTTTTCCTCCCTCTCTCCTCGCACACGAGTGTGTGTGTGTGTGTGAGATCTGAGTAAACATAATTAGCTGTGTTTTTTTGTCTTGCCCTAATAAAAGAGTCATTTGTTGGACATTTCCACTGCGCTACAAAGAGCACATTTATAAGCCCCGGCCCAGGTTCGCCCCCAGGCCAACCCCAACAGTACAGACGGGGGTATTTTTAGCTCGGCCGGCGGGTTAGCGAGCCGGGACAGCCTGAGCCACTCTGTTGGTGTGCAACAAGAAAAACTAGGATATTTGATGGGAATATCTGGAGCTGGTCAGGAAGTTTCTGTTGATTTCAGAACCCAAACCTGGAAGAAAGCGGTTTTATTTGTGTGGAGATTCATCAGAGACACTCCTTTGTCTCGGGTTTGTTGAGGTTTTTATAAAATACCCAAATAAATCAGATTGAAAAGATAATAATAAAAGGAAGTGAGTGAAGGCGGACGTCACAGAACAGCCTTTAGAGATAAAAAAGGCTTTTAGTGAGCGTACGAAAGCTTCAACCTGGACAAAAACCTGATGTAACCTGGCTTTAACCGCGCCTCGGGGTGCAGTTTCAGTCCACCGGCGCCGGGTTTATTCTCACTTTAAAGTTAGCCGGGAGCTCCAGGGAAATGGAGGGAAAGTGTTTCATTTTACAAAGAAAAACTGGATTTGGTATTCCTTTCTTTTTATTGCACACTGCTGTGCGGAAAATATGTCAAAGGAGGACATGCATTTATTTTGCACTCTTTAAAAACAATCAGTGGCGTCCATATTTGATTTTTTCATACACTAAATGCGCTTTCTTTTAATTTATTTATCAGTTATGTTGGAGTTTTTCTGTCAAAATACTTCAGGTAGCAGAGGTTGCTTGAATATTCAAAGAAGAGAAATATCTTGTGTTTTTGTTAGTTCAGGTAAATCTGGTTGGGAAATTATTGTTGTTTACCAAGATATGTCAAGTTAGTCATATGGTAAACGTTGGAATATCCATTAAATACTGTATCCATAAAGCTACTATAATTAATAAATACATTTTTTTATGAAACACGTTCAAAACATTGATTTTAATCTGAAGTTAATTTACTTTAGCAGCGTTTTTTTCTAAAAGTGTGAATCTTTACAGTGAAATCCTTATCAAACTTATACGGAGCATTTTCTGTTAATGAAAGTGAAATAAATGTTATTTATTTTAATAGTACCTGGATTCCTGAGACACAAAAAGGCTCCCAGTCCCAATAATATAGTTTTATTTTTTTGGAATAATATTTTTGTGATAATAGAAGAATAGGAGGGAAGAAATTAAAAATGTTTGACCAAAGAATTTTAGGTGAATTATACAAAGACAATTCATATCTACTTTTTACCGTATGCACATATTCACTCCAACTTAAATAATTAAAATTGTACTGTTATGTAGATGAGTTTATTTATTTGTAATCTTTCATATATTTTTAAAATTGCAATAAATGACTAAAATCTCAGTTTTTGCTTTTGTCTAAGAAAATTGCAACCTATTCCTTTAAATGTATGTTTTAAAAAAAGACAAAAAATGCAGCGTTCACATAAACATAATTGAAATATAACAATGTGTTTTTATTTGTGTTCAGAGGTTTTGATATTTGAAAGCGTTTCTGTGAGGTTGCAGCTTGTTTTCGCTCTCGTAGACGATCGTAACGGATAAACTACTTTTATTATTTCATATTGTTGAAAAGGCAGAAGAGCAAAGAAAAGATGAAGAATTATTTTAAAATTACGGAGCTAAAAAAACCCATAAAGTTGCATAAATCCTGTTTTGTGTCTCCTTGTACTTCTCTTTGTTGCTAAGCAACATGTCGACAAAGAAAGCCAAAAAAAACCCTAAAAGCTTTGTCACTTCTTTGCCATCATTAGGAAAAACCTCTTTATGGTTTTCAGCTCACATCAGTTTTCTGCCTCTGACCTCGCCGGTTAAAATCAGCCGTAATGCTGCGGTGGTAATTTTGGTTCCTCTGAGGTTTATTTTATGAAAACGGATCGAGTGTTTACAGTGGAGAGCTTCCCTCGCTTCACTGACGTTTGGAGGAAAACCGTGTCGCTGCCTTCGCAATCAGCGTTAAAAAAAAAAAAGAAAAGCTGGACGTTTGCGCTTTTTCTGAGTCGTTACGTCATGACTTTCCATGAGTTTCTCTATTTGTGTGAACATGTAAGAGTTGTGTTTCTTTCTCTTTTTTTTTTTTTTTACCAAAATTTGGCGAAGTAATATGTCTCACCTTGAAGTTAAATGTCATCCAGACCACACCCCTGGCACAGATTACTTCAGTGCAACTTTTTGGTGCTTTTTTTTCCCACTTTCCAGCGCAGAATATGACAGATGAAAACCTTCGGTTTCAGAAATATGCGGGTTGAGGGCGGTGGAAAGTCAAACCGAGCGGAGAAACGCACATAATGCACGCATACGCACACCCACAATCGCTCCAATCTAACGCTGTATCTGAGAGTGTGAAAGGGAGCCTTGTCTGGCTGCCTGAGGAACTCCCTTTGAATTAAACCGAGTGTGTGAGTGTGTGTGTGTGTGTGTCGGCCGGTCTGCCAGGCAGACATACTAAACCACTCTACATCCATGTGGCAGCAAAATGTAGCTTGGAAAACAACCCCACTCCAACACACACACACACACACACACACACACCCTGAGGGCTCCAGAGGCCAGCCGGCAACCTGGTGTGTGTCTGCGTTACTCAGAATGTGTGTGTGTGTGTGTGTGTTTGCCACAGAAGGAGGAAGTGTACAGGAGCTGGGAAAACAGCTCAGGTCAACAGTTTGTACCCTGAAAGATGGAGGGAAATCAAACTCAAAGCATAAATCTACGACAGATGAAGGACCGTAAAATTTACAAATTTGCCGTTTGGCGTAAAACTCAGATCCAAGACAGTTTTATAGAAAAACCCTGGCGTAAACACGCAGCGTAAATAACATTTTGTCATCACCTCACAATGAGGTCTTAACATCTGAAGAAGCTTAAGCGCAATTACAACAAACACACCCGCAGACATTACGCTGGGGTGGGGGTAAGCTAATTAGCAGCATTTTTCTTCTATAAAAGCAGGTCTGGTGTTCAGAGTTGGGGTTTTTTTAAGCAACATGAAACGGAGAGGCATCTGTGCTCAATTTAGCTTAACGTGGAGAAAGATGTGAGGTGCGTCGCAGGAAGGTGAGAAAGAGCTGGAGGGCAGGAAGGCTGATCGGTGCTTCTGCGTTTTCACTGACACATAAAGCACAACTGAGCCACAAAACGACTTACTGTAAATACGGTCAAACCTCAAAGACACAATAAGATGCATAAAACCACGTTCAAGCCATAAACTTACATGCTGTCATTTAATAATCTTAATTTTGACCAAAAAACAGGAATTGAAGACATCTTCAAGGAATAACTCTTATGGTATATTGGGAACAAAGTTTCATAAAGTGTTTAGTATTTAATTTACAAAAATGAGGCCAGAAAACTCACATTTCTAGTCTACAACTCTCTGTTTCCGCTACTTGTTAACCATTGGCTGGAAAACATCACAATATAAACGTTTCATATCAGTCCATATCAATAACATTGATTAGTTTTTTGTTTTAAATATCAGTTATATTGCCAATTTCTGTTTAATCCACAGTTTTCACTCCATGCCGTTTTTCATTTTTTAGCAGCTATGAAGCAAAGTGGTGGAACCTGAAACTGCTGCTGCGCCAGTTACTCAACAGGTTGTTGCTAGGTAACCAAAGACTGAGTGAGTTGCTAGGTAACCAAAGACTGAGTGAGTTGCTAGGTAACCAAAGACTGAATGGGTTGATGCCACCAATCTTGCTTAGCTAGCCATGAGAAAATGCTGTGCGGTTCTGGATCGGAGTTCAGTGACTACTCCACATATTGATTATCCCATCAGATGTATAATCTACTGATATTGATCTCGTGTTTATCGCAATGTATATTGTTATTGATTTATTGTCCAGCCCTGTCTTGAAAATGGGCATAAAAGCTTTGATGGAAACGCAGCGATTGAAATACTGGAAATACTTGAAGATAAGATGGCAATAAATATTAGATTATTATTAATATTGGACTGTAGTTGTCAGCTCTTACATCAGCTGAGGAAAATGATGTCTCATGATATCATGTGGAACCTTTTTTCAGATGAGTTAGACTGAAAAATTTTAAATAAAAGATTGGATTTTTTTGTGTTAAAGAAACTACATGTATTTAAAAATGTATGTATTACCACCAAAACATTTAATATTATGATTTCTGAGCTTTTTGCAGACATAGCGGTGCTTTACAGAGTTCCTGTAAAGCTAAAAGTTTTGTAAAGCCACAACCCTTCACTTGTCGTAACACGAACTCTCCGCAACAACTGCAAACGTCAAACCATAAATCTGGTGTCGTCTCCAGGAGGAGTTGCTCAATCGTCCTTGTGGCGTCACAGTTTTACGTTCACCCAGCTGTAAAGGCCTAAAGGTGTAAAAGGTGATGTTTATCTGGGTGTAATCAAAGCCCATTCATCGTTATCCCGTCGTTAACCTCGGCTTCACAAAGAACAACAAACAAAAGCCAGGGAGCTTTCATTTCCCACTGGGGACAACAACAACCATTCGTCTTTATTTGTTGACTTTACAACGTGTTGTCGAACTAACTCTCTAAAGTTGTAACTAATCCAATAAAAACTAGAATATTCTGCTCGTGAAATATCAATGAAACGTCACAAATATTTATAAATATTTGGATACCGTCCTCCTTGGCTGTTTCGACAAAATAAAACATTAAAGAACATTAACATTACTATTTTTGCAGTTTTATTCTATCCAAAATATTCATGTTTGGATCTGTAGTTAATTGTGACAGATTGGCTAATCACATGTGGTGCACCTCAGGGCTCAGTTCTTAGTCCTTTATTAAGCTTTAAGTAACAAACACATGTACATTTTCTGATCCTCTTACCTCATTACCTTCACACACAACACAAACTAGCATTTATATCAAATACATTTCCTGAAACTTTAAGATAACACACATAATATGTTTCAAAAAACCTTATAAAAGTCTTAATCTGGCTCTAAACCAGTTTAAACTGCAGCTACAGTATGGAATGTCTCTGAACATTCCATACATTACATTTTTAAAACATAGAAAATCAGCTTTTACTGCAAAACTGAGCTACAATTCAGACAGCTGAGTCATCGCTTTGAGGCGAAGCTGCAGGAGCGCACACATTTAAAAACAAACTGAAAGCGCTGCTGCTGCCAGAGGTGTGTCTCAACCAGGAGATAAACTCTCAGCTAAAGTTAGACACCAATTTCTGCATTCATTTTCATGTTGCAGAGACTATAAATGTAGGTAAAACACAGAGCTTCTGCTAGGTTTGAAGAAAAATTAAAACAGAAAATAACATACATTTTTAGGTAAACTTTAAACTTTCTTGTTTGAACATGAATTGTGTCTCTCATGGTTGCGTTTATCTTTACCCCTTGAGTAAAGCTGTAGGTCAAACCAGTTGGCGTTGTCACTGCAATTTGCAGCAGAGCTTGTTTATGTTTGTTTGCTCTGCATGGTTTTCTTTTTTGTTAATTTATGAATTCAGAGTGTGTTCGTGGAACCGAACATGCGCGCGCTGGAAGTGCGTGCTTTTACAGTACGTGTGAATACTTGCACGTGAATGTTAGATACGCTGTGAGCGTCCTGCGTGTGAGCGTCCTGACCTGCGTGCGTGTGAGCGTCCCTTCCTGCGTGTGTGTGAGCGTCCTGCATGCCTCCTGCGTGCGTGTTAGCGTCCTGTCCTGCGTGCATGTGAGCGTCTTGACCTGCGTGCGTGTGAGCGTCCTGCATGCGTCCTGCGTGCGTGTGAGCGTCCTGTCCTGCGTGCGTGTGAGCGTCCTGTCCTGCATGCGTCCTGTCCTGCGTGCGTGTGGGCGTCCTGCATGCGTCCTGCGTGCGTGTGAGCGTCCTGTCCTGCGTGTGAGCGTCCTGTCCTGCGTGTGAGCGTCCTGCGTGCGTGTGCGCCACGTCGAGCTGCTCTCAGGTTGATGTACGTCCCGCTCGCTCAAACAGTCCGTTTACAATTCTGGGTTCGGCTCCCGCTCGCTCTGCTACGACCTCAACCATTTGGAGGTCAACGACCAGTCGGGTCAGCCCCAAAACTGACTAAACGGGTTAATCATTAACCAAGACGCTCAGATGAAACGCAAGGAGGGTAAAAAAAAAAATAGAAAAAGGGGGCAAAGATATTTTATTTATTTTGATTAATTAATGGCACAGATTTTACCACGTTACATTTACAAAATTAGTTTTACATACAAAACCTTTTAGTGGAACTTTTGTATTCACGTGTTTCCAGTACGGCAGTAAATTTGATGCGCAAGAGACATCCTCAAACAACAACAAATGTGCTTTTCTTGGACCAATCAGGGTTAATTTCTGCTTCAAAATGCGATCTGATTGGGCGGTGGAGAAGCCTGTTATTGTGTTCAAGTTGTGCTAAAAGTAGTTAGCATCTCAGCAAAGCTAAACTAGCATCTCAATGCTAAACATGTTGCACCAGCACAGACAACACTAATGCTAATGTCAGCTTCCACATTTCTATAAAACCACTTTTTAAAATAAATTACATGAATGAACAGAGGCACTTAATTTGAAGGACAATTTTGTTTACAGAGATTAATTCATTTTATTTGCTGTTTGTTTTATTTATTTTGGATAATTAAAATGTCCTCCAGTTCCAGTGTTGAATGTTCATTAGATTTAAAGTTCATTGATCTTTGAAAATGTGTTCTTGCCTTATTACTATTATCAGCAGTATATTTCATGAAATAAATCAACAATATTATTGTTTATCACAATAACTTCTGGGACAATTTATCATCCAGCAAAACTTCTGATGTCCAGCTGCTTTCCTGAAGTTTTCTCATCTTTCCTATTTTGAAGAGTGTTATGGATTATTATTTAAAAGTTATTTCAGGGGTTTTTAAGCTAAAAACTTTTACTATAATATATGACAGAAAGTGGCACCAGTGATTTTGTAAAATTTTTCTTCTCCGAATAAAGTGACTGAAATTAAACGTTGGATTGTTTCCTCTGTTTCCTTGAATTAAAAACATTTTTGGCGTCTGTTTCTCAGGGTTCGGGCTTCCACGCATCGCGAAGGCAGAAATACGGCAACGTGTTCAAGACCCATCTGCTCGGCCGACCTCTGATCCGAGTGACGGGGGCCGAGAACGTCCGGAAGGTTCTGATGGGCGAGCACACGCTGGTGACGGTGGACTGGCCGCAGAGCACGTCGACGCTGCTGGGACCCAACTCTCTGGCCAACAGCATCGGAGACATCCACCGCAAGAGGAGGAAGGTCAGGGCACGAACAGAAACACCTTCACGGGAATTTAACCCAACGGAGTTGGTCATAAACGTTACTCAAAGCTCTTCGTTCACAGTTGACAATTCAAGTGAATGAATGAAATATTACAAAGATTTAGTTTACTTGTGAATTGAAGGAGGTAAAACTTAAAATATACATGTCTTATAAATTATTTTCACAATCAAGGTGGGTAAATATGTCGACAGTGATGCAGAATGTGGCAGTTACTCTCACAAAGAAAGACATTTTCAGATCCAGATCGAATCACATTATCACAAGTTTTCTACTATAACTGGACAATATGGCTGGAAAAGTATCACAATATGAGTATTATATCAGTCAATATCGATAATTATCCTCTCATTTCTTTTTGTTTTAAATATTTGAAATACTGCCAAACTGGCGGCCTGACCTCTGTTTTATCCATAGTTTTCACGAAAAGTCATATTTTTATTTTAAAACAGTTATGAGGCACGATGGTTAAAGTTACTCAACAGGTAGACTGTATTCTCCTACTATCATGACTGTTGAAATATGACGACTTTATTGTCATATTACTGCAGCTTTCTTGTAAAAAAAAAAGCCATAATGTGAGAATAGTCGTACGAAAGTAAAGTCTAAATAATGCAACGTTATTCTGATAGTATTATGACTGTATTGTCAAAATATTGCAACTTTATTCTCATATTTTTATGAGAATTTATTGAATTATTTCTCAATTTATTGTTGAAATATTGATTTTATTCATAGTTTTATGATTTCATTATGGTATTACTTCCACTATTTTCTTCATGTTTATTCTCATAATATTAATTTGTACTTCAAATTTTGACTGTTCGTATTCTTTCTACTTTATCCTGGTAATATTGTGAATTTATTCTCACGGTATTATAAATTTATTGACTAAATATTGACCTTATTCCTTTTATTTTGACTTCATTTCTCATACAAGTTTATTCTTTTTTTTTTGCTCTCTTTATTTTGAAAATGATAGAAGTATAAAGTCACGTTTCTCGTTATATTATGACTGTATTCTGGTAATACTGCGGTTTTATTTTCATAATATTAGGAATTTATTGTTGAAATATTGACTTTATTCATATTATTTAGACTTTATTCTTCTACGACTTTATTCTCTGATTATTACGACTTTGTTGTCGAAATATTGACGTTATTTTTCTGTTTTTTGACTTTATTTTTATATTATTGCATTTTTTAAACTGAACTGTTCTTTCTTAGCCGTCGTCGGATTCAGACGCCTCAGAACGAGTCTTGTTGTAAATCTATCCCTCTGTCTGAGGTTATCTGAGGCGTTTGGCCGCTGAAGCGTGAGAACGACGCCTCCATCAGGAGACCGTCTTCGATTATCTGTTTTCCGTCCCTTCCCCTCTGCTGTCTGTACGCGGATCATTACCACTAATCGCCTTTCCTCTCCTGCTCACCTGACGCACAAACTCACAACGAAGAAGCTCGAAGGAGCGTTTTCCTGTAAATCACTCTCTCATTTTCTCTCATTTTGCGGAGGAGGGAGAGGCTTCGGTTTCGGTGCCTGGGGACGGCGAGGGGTCGGCTGGGTCTAATCTGAGCTCTGATCCCTTCTCCTCTCCCCGGGGACCCCGGGACTAACCTCATGTAATGACCCCTGATTAGGAAGGCTGCCTCCGACATGGCACAAAGAGGGGCTTTCTGTGTGGGGGCCCAACACACACAAACACACGCCGCAATGTGTGCGCACACACCTGAACGTCGCCCGGCTCTTGACACAATGAAACATGCAGAGAAAAAGGATGTGAGGTCAGGACAGTTGATTTTAGAGATAAGTTCGTGTCTTGTCTTGCTAAGCAAAACGATATGACAGCCAGTTTTCCACACCTGCTTCTTCTACTATGTCTGTAACACCTGGATAGCAAGACAAACAGATCCACAGATGAAGAGATAAAATCCCTTTCAGGAAGCAACCTTTTGTTTACAACAAAGTTATACTTTCTCTACAGTGATATAATATGAACACAAACTACAAACTTTGTGTTTTTAGCTCATCTGTTTGTAGGCTGGGATTCATGCTCTGTTTGGATATTTTTAAACTCACTTTCTTACCTGCAGTTGGCAGCAAAGTCTTTTTATTTTGGGGAATATGAGAGAAATTTTAATCCAGAGTGTCCACATCCTGAAAAAGTCCTTAAACATCTTGAATTCATTAAAAAAGAAGTTAAATATGTAAATCACGTATTGCATCTCATGTATTCTATGTAGCTTCCTTTTTCTCATGAGACTTTACTGTTACACAAAACTTTGAGTCGATATTTAGCTGCTAATATACCTTGCAAGGGTAAAGCTAGCGAGCTTACTTATGTCCATCATGGGTAAAGTGCAAATTTATTGCATTTTAACTTTATCTCTCTTTAAACGTCGTCCATCTTATTTGGCCAAGATGGACAATGTTTATCTTAGCCATTGGCTAATTTCTCTTGCTAACCTAAACAACTAAGAATATGTTTGTACTTAGTTACTTTTAGTACTTTTAGTAGCTGTGTTAACTTACATTTCTGTATTTGTTGGCTTGGCTTTGAGTGATTTTCAGGTTTAACTTTCAGGAAATGCTTGTTTAACTTTGAGTCTCGTTTCTAGGTTTCAACTAAGTAGCTGTTAGCTGTAGATTTTAGTATCTATTAACCTGAATTTCATAAACTGAAAGATAAACTTTGGGTCTTCAAAAATAAAACAAAGTATGAGTAAATGTGGGCTTCGATTTGAGTAGCTATTATCTGCAATTTGAGTAGCTGTTAGCTTGGCTTTTGGTGTCCATTAGCTTTTTAGCTTGACTTTCAGCAACTCTTAGCTTGCTAGCTTAACATTATGTATCTGTTTGCTTGTTATATGAACTTTTTATCTGTCAGCTGCATTAGGTTTGTCAACTGAACACTGTATATAGTAGCAAGTCATAAAACCAGAGGGATTTGGCAATATCCTAATGTTAACTACTGATTGCAACATAAGCTAATAACAATGTATTTATCTGACTTTAATCAGTTAAGCTCTAAAGGAACATGTCCATAATCGTTCATGATTTTATTTTAACTGAACACAAATAGTGAGAAGTGGTGAAAAACACTTAATACGTGGCAGCCATATTGGATTATACTTTTGACCAGAAACTCTGAAAATCAAACTTCTGTGTACGAAGAAATTTGTCTTATTTGAAAAGCTCTTAGCTCTAGTTTGAGGAATCGTTAGCTTGACTTACAGTAGATTAGTAGATGAAAATTTCTCACTGATTCTTTCATTACCGTATATTTCAGATAACACACTGACTACTCAGAACTTCTCCCCCTATTCCCAACAACAGCATTATTCAAAAATCAATGTCCCATCATTGACCAAGCAGAAAAATGGCTCTAGAAGGAGTGTGGGAGTGCAGTGTGGTGGTTTCCATGTCTTCTGTGTGTCAGTGTGTGTTGGCAGGGTTAGGTTCAGTTTTCTGGATAATAAAACCAAATCGTCAGACTGAAACCGGACTACAGCGACCCAGAGAAAGAGTGAGCAACCGGCTTGGTGCTTGACCTACTGGACCAGAGCGTGTACGTCTGCCCTCCCTGCGGTTTTCACATGGAAAAACATTCTTCACACAGCACATTAGCCTTTAGTGGATCACCAGAGCCGGCCAGTTTCCATACAACCCAGTATTGAGTCTCTTAGAGAACCACAGATGGCCGGGTTTCCAGCACTGACCGGCCTGGGCCGAGCATTCAGGAGGAACAAACTGAAGCAAATCTGAAACATCAATATTTCTGTTGCACTTAGCAATGCAAATTAGCTTGTGCTAATCAATATGAAGCCTGATTATCAGAGCTGAACTGACTGGAAGTTTTATTGCTATAAATCCTGAACCAGGTCAGAAAGAATGAGAATCTATCATTTCAAATTTTCCCCTTATTTTCCACCAAGACAGGCAACAAGAACGACAAATGTAGCCTTGATTTTATCTAAAACAACTTCAGCCTTGTGTGTTTAATCTTAATACTGAAGCTGTGAAGCAGAAAGATGGTGATTAGATACTACAAACAGCAGATGTTGCATCTTTTTCAGGTTTTCTTCATCACCAGTAGAGGGCGCTGCCATTTTTAACTGTGCCTGCCCTCTTTTTATGCCTAAATATAACACATCAGGGGTATTTGCACAAATTTACTCTTTAAAATGAGAACATCTTTGAAATGTTAGGTGTCATAGCCTCTGAAATAAATGAGAAATTATGCAGCAAAGGAACAAAAGCATTTACAACGCAACACATTGGTGAAGTGTTGTACAACATTAAGAGTTAAATAAGAAGAAGTAAAGCAAAAAATTTACATACTTTTTGTTTAAGACATTTATACAGTAATAAACTATATATAAATAAGACAATTTTAAAGATTAATCAGCATTACTGCAGTTTTAAATCCTGGAATTGGTGGAAATGTCAATTTACTGGGATATAAAGTTAAACTCAACATGTTACTGTCGGATATTTTAATCAACCTTATTAATATTTTATCATCAACACCAGCAGTGGGACAAAACAGTGAAGTGAAGAAGATTATTATTATTTTTTTTTACTTTGATCTCATTGTAAGAGTCTGTGAGGATAAATGTCTTAATTATATCAGAGCTTCTCAGTTTGCCTACTGTCTGGACTTTGACTGGGCCATTTTAACACATAAACTGGACCTTGATCCAAACCATTTCATAGTAACTTTGGTTGGATGTTCAGACCAGGGCCGGTCCAAAGTCACATGAGGCCTTAAGCAGAACATACTCACCAAACAACGACGCTAAGAAATAAAAAAAAATAAACTTGTGACAATAAAGTCCTAATAGTACAAGACTAAAGTTGTATGTGAATAAAGACATAGTTTTTATTCTTGTACTAATTTATTCTTAAAATATTATGACTTTATTCTCGTAGTTTATGATTTTATTCTTGTAATTAAATTTTCTCCTAATATTTTGTCGTACCAAACCGATTTAACCAAGTTGGGAGCCGGTACCTGAAGTTTTCAGGAACTTGCCCTCCTCTGATCCGGACTGACGACAGAACGTGGAAAGACATGGAGCAGAAGAGGAAAGAGAGCGAAGGAGTATTTTTGAAAAAGAGGATGGATGGAGGGGGCAGGCGGTGACGGGAAGAGGAGGGAGCAGCGAGGGCAGAGAAAAGAATAAAGGAGTCTTTACATGTCTGTGGAACCAGCAGCTCGCAGCACTTTCACATAATTTAAGACATATGGACGTTATTAGGACAACTGTGTGTGCAAGTGTGTGTTTTTGTCTTTGCGCTGCAGGCTACAGAGGACAGTCACGTTTTTGTGGTGCAGGAGAATGACTGTTGTACAGAACAATCCCCCTTCAGCTTCCACACACACACACGCACACGCACACACACACACACACGCACACGCAGGCAGCCTCGTCCCGACTGGAACCAGAATGACGCTGCATAAAAACAGAGTTTGATTGGCAGCCAGGATCCACAGAGAGATGCTGTGTGTGTGTGTGTGTGTTTGGATGACCTGTACTTACCTTTCAGGGAGCAACACACTGACGGACTGACTCGTTGGTCCTACAGTAGCTCAGCCCTGCTGCTCCGGGTCTATTTATGTCAGACTGTGTGTGAACAGCCAAAGGGTTCAGTCAGATGGAGCAATTATAAACAGTTCAGCGCAGACGGGTTAAATGGGTTAATTCACAGCCTTACATAACCGGGACGTACGATATGAAAAGGTTCTTCAGGGTTTTTCCTGGTGTTTAGAAGATTTCCTCTGGACTTTGGTTGATTTTTTTTTTAACACTGTTTAATCCAGTTCGTTTGGAGAGGTGCGAATGGACTGTTGCAAACTCTGGTCCGCCTAAAAGCTACGTCTTGGTTCGGTTGAAATGAATTCTGCTGCGTTTGGACTGGAGATCGCTCCAAAAGCAGGAAATGAGCAGGGAACTCTGGGTAAATACAACAAAAAGAAACGTGTGAGTCTAACGCTAGCGGCAGAAATGGCTCATGGTCTTTTACCGAAGACAAAAGAAAAATCCTACAACGGTTAAAATCTGATGCTGATCCATTTTTGTTTGTGTTTGATGAAGGAGAAAGTTGAGCTTTTGTGTTGCTTCCTTCAGTGGGTCTTGGTGTAGCGCCTCCACAGGTGAGGAGGGGAACTGGTTTTTCTAAGGGTTTGGTTCATTTGATTCAGTGAAGTGTCAAAGAGAACCACACCAGCTGAAAATGAAACAAATATTTCAGTTTTGGTCCCCAATCAAACCGAGTCTATTTCTATCACATTCAGAGCCAACAGCAGCGATGGACGACAAAGTTGCTTCTCTTGACTCACTTCGGGTTAATCTTTGCTTAAAAAATTATCTGATTAGATGCTGGAAAAGAGTATCATGTTCAAATTGTGCTAAAAGGAGTTAGCCAAAGCTAAACATGTTGCAGCAGCGTAGACGTCCCCAACACTAATGTCAGCGTCCGTATTTCTAAAGCGTGTGTGTTTTGCCATTACCATTATATTACATAAAAATGGTCTTAAAACAACAATATTATCGTTTAAAGCCGTAATGTCTGGAGTTAGCAAACTTTGCTGTTTTGAGAGGCCAAATTCTTTGTGATGATGTGGCTTCTTTACCAGATCTTAGGATTGGACAATATGGCTGAAAAAGTTACCATGATGTAAATGTTTCATATCATTTAGATGGATAATTATTGATTTGTTTTGTTGTTGTTTTAATTATTTGATATATCGCCAAAATGGTGGCCTGACCTTTCCTCTTTTATCCATAGATTTCTCTCCACACCCTTGTTTTTTATTTTTTAGCAGTTATGAGGCGAAACCTTAAACTGCTGCTGTGCCAGTTACTCTGCAAGTTGTTGCTAGGTAACCACAGAGTGAGTGAGTTGCTAGGTAACCACAGAGTGAGTGAGCTGCTAGGTAACCACAGAGTGGGTGAGTTGCTAGGTAACCACAGAGTGAGTGAGTTGCTAGGTAACCACAGAGTGAGTGAGTTACATGACTATCATAATATATTTCTCTTGGAAAATAATAAAACTGCTAACCACAGAGGTATGGAGACGATCACTACTTATGATGTAATCTCCAACAAATAAAGAAAATCTTGAATTCACGAGGAAAAGAAACCAGCGTGTGACTTTTGAGTGAACCCGATGACGGGCCACCAGTCATTACACAGAAGCTTGTTCAGACGATCCAGCCTCGTTTCATCGAGCAGAAAATGCAAACCATGTGCGTTTTGCTCAAGGATGTGCCGCGTCGCGATTCCCGATTCACTCCAACCTCGTCGTGGAAAAGGATTTCCCAACAAGCAGCTCCTTTATGTTCTGTTCTCCAACAGCTCTGACTGTCAGATGCATGAAAATATTATTTATTTAGATAAAGATATGTTTTAGAGACAGTTTAAAAATAGTTATAAAGGCCTCTTTCTTATTCTTCTGCTTCTAAATCACAGCCAGGACAGTTTTAAGGGGCAGTTTTGGAGGTCAGATCTGATGGAATGTTATTTGTTCAAACAGCGCTGACGACTGGTGATTGATTCGTCCAGAAAAACGCTTGAAGCTGCTTTACGTGGGACCCCCTCCTCGCGTTTCCCTCTTCAGCCTGTCAGTAAACGCTTTGCTGACTGCAGAGGAAAAACCTCTAAAAGTTTCTCTAAAGAAAAGTAGTAACTCTCTCTCCCTTGATCCACAGCTGAACTTTCTACTAAATTTCACATTAATTGTGCGTGTTATTCTCTGACTGGCAACTTGAAGCAGCTGCTTTGTGTAATTTTAAGTCCAATTTAATTGAAGTGGTCTTTGATTTTGTGACTGCAGGTGTTCGCCAAAGTGTTCAGCCATGAAGCGCTGGAGTCCTACCTCCCAAAAATCCAGCAGGTCATCCAAGAGAGCCTCCGAGTGTGGAGCTCCAACCCCGAGCCCATCAACGTCTACAGGTATGCCGGGAGTCCAGGAAGGTTACACTGAGTTCATTCACACCCGTTCTGTTTAGTTCCAGTTCCAACTGGTTTGTTTATAAAGTTTGGTTTGTTTGGGGGGGTGTGAACGTGTAATCAAACTCTGGTGCGGATTGAATGCATACTTGAACGCAAAGCGCTCTAAAAACAGGAAGTGGATTATAGAGCAGGGCATTCTGGGTAAATACAAACCAAAACAAATGCTTAAGAAATGGTTTGTTGTCTTTTACCAACTCCTCTCTATTTTTGTTTGCATTTTGTAAAAAAGAAAGTTGCGCTAATGAAGAGATAGGTATAATATTCTATTTTTCTTCTTTAGCTTGTCTGATTTGTAACTGAAGATGTCTCAGGCCGTGTTTCACGTGTTTGGATGTAACCGTGTTGTTCCTCAGGGAGAGCCAGAGGCTGTCGTTCACCATGGCGGTCAGGGTGCTGCTGGGGTTCAGGGTCTCTGAGGAGGAAATGAGGCTCCAGTTCTCCACCTTTCAGGACTTCGTCAACAACCTCTTCAGCCTCCCAATCGACCTGCCGTTCAGCGGCTACAGGAAGGCAAGACGATTTCTGCAGACTTCAACAATAACTGGAATTTATCGTGATAAATCAAGAATCTTATGATGAGAAATGTATCATGATAAATGATAATTAGCCATGTCTGCTCTAGCTGTGTTGACCATAAAATTGGACAAATTGAAATTCTGAAAATAAATTCACTTAATGGAAACATGGCAATTTCTAAAAAAACTCATGTTTCTGGTTTTTCAGCCATATCAGAATAGATGTATAGTGTAAAACACATGACCACCAGCAGGTTGACATTGTGTTGGTGAAAGCGACAGGAAGTGGTAGGAGGATGGTGATTTATTTTTGTTCCATGACACAGTTCATAAAAAGCTGTGTGTCATTCAAACGTGTTGAATCCGTCGCTCTTCTGTAAAATCTCCAACAATTTCCCCAAAATGCTGCCTACGTTGCCACTAGCTACAGCTAGCACATGGCTAAATTATGAATAAATCTCATGTAACTGTTTACATCTGTCGCCGTGTGATTTTAATTTAATTTCTTTTCCAATGGAAACACAGCAACATTGAAGTTTTGTTTTTTGACATTAGCACACAAAGATTTACCTACATTTGTAATGGAAACGGCTTCTGAATGTATTTAACGTGTTTTCATGTGTTTCTTCTGCAGGGAATCCGAGCGCGAGACACGCTTCAGAAAAGCATAGAGAAAGCCATCAGAGAAAAGCCTCTGTGTTCCCAGGGGAAGGATTACAGCGACGCGCTGGATGTCCTGATGGAGAGCGCCAAGGAGAACGGCACAGAGCTCAGCATGCAGGAGCTCAAGGTACGAAACGCCCTGGACTCCGACCAGAACCCAGAGAAACCTTCGTCCTGCTAGCACAATTTGGCTAACGCATTTTAAAATATATATATTATTTTAACAATATGGAACAATAATAAGGCCTTTTTTAACTGTGTAATTTCGAAAAAGAAGCACATTTTGCACATATTTCTTCATTCGTTTATGATTATGAGAATTTTTTTGCCACGTTTTTATGATAAAACTTTGTTTTTTAGTTATATGAATAAAATAATATGAGAATAAAGTCATAACATTAGCAGAAAAAGTCAAAATTAGTAGAAGAAAAGTTTTATTGAGAGCAAAGGTTCAATAGTTGTAACGTCCTGATGCGACCAGCGTATCTAGTCCTTAGTTTAGGCTTATTTCTCTTATTGTTACGTCTGTTCTGGTATTTTTACAACTTATCTCTCATTACAACTATTCTTGTAATACTACAGTTTTATCCAGGTAACATATTATTTCTGTATTATTTTGACTTTATTGACAAACAACTTTACTCTGGTATTACCACATTTTTCAGATATCACGACTATTTTCGCAATACTACAACTTTATTTAATTAGGAATTAAATAATGACTTTATTCTTTTATTATTGCGACTGTCCTTGTAATATTACAACTACTCTGATAAAATAACTTTTTGTATTATTCAGACTTTTTTCGGACAACTTTTTTCTTGTATTATTATGACTTCTTCCTACTTTATTCTGGTATTACAACTATTTTGGTAATATTACGACTTTATCCTGGTATTATTGTCACTTTTTTGTCATATTATTATGACTGTTCTCATAATATTGCTACTACTCTGGTTATAAAATGATTTCTTGTATAACTTAGACTTTTTTTCTCTGGTAATATGATGAGTTTATTCATAATTTAAAATAATATCTATATATCTTAGCCTTGCCCTAATATTCCTAAAAACAGCAGCTTGCTAAACCTAGAAATTACAGCATTATTAACAGATTTTCTTTCACTTTCATTCCTTATTTTGAAAATGTAGTTTGGTTAAATATCCTGCTATAAGCATCACGTTGTAATTCAATCATCACCGACTCAAATGTTTGACTCCACCCTCCAATTGCTCTAAAGCCAGACACACAGGAAGTCACTAAAAACCATAGAAAGGAATGAATAAAATTAGGTCTTGAAAGAATGAGCTGCATTAACTCTTGAAATACGGAGCTGATGTCAACAGGCGGTAAAGAAACATCGTGAAGGATCAGCACAGCCTCTTATTCACCTATTTGAGGAATTCTGTGGAGGCTTTTTTCTCTCTCTGCTTCACTGTTTGTGGTTTCTGGGTGAAGTCCAGAACCAAAAATAAGTCAACACTGCCCCCGCTAGGGGTCTGAATGAGGCCTCCTGTACGAACACACTCCACTGTGCTCAGAAAGTGAGCTGGGGAGGCCCGGCGCTCCCCTTCGCTGCTGTGACGTGTTTAAAACACACGTGCTGCGCGAAGCGCAGACACAGGTGATGGCAGAGCAGGGAGGTTTAAAATCTGAGGCACACGGCCCGGTCTGTGTTAATTATTCCAGAACCAGCACGGCACATTCTGTGTTATTGGAAAACATCTTTCTTTCTTTATTTCAAATGTGCCACTTTTCAGGAATCAAAAACATTTCCATTAACTGGTCAGGGATTTTTTCTGGAGAGGAGGGCAACTTTGCTAACAATAATAAACTGAAGGTGTGCAACAGAGGATTTGTCGCCACAGCAAGTTTCCTTACTTGATTTGGATTTTTACCAACTGCATTTTCAAAATTAGAAATCAAAGCAAAACTAAGAATCCAAGGAGAGAAAACTTCTTTTCTTCAGTCATAAATTGTCCAGCAAAGCTCAAAGGTTTTGTTGCTAGAGGAAGGTAGTTAGTGTCCAACATGTGAAGTGTAAGGGAGCATTCACACCAGCCATGTTTAGTCCGCTTTAATCTAGGTTTTGTCAAGAAAGTCCGGTTTGTTTAAATACCTAATCAAACTTTGGTTCACCTACAAACCAAGGTCTATGTTCGGTTGAAGTGAATTCTAGTGCAGTTTGAATTCATATGTGAACACCAAGCGAACCGGAGAGCGTTCCAGAAGCAGGAGTCCAACTATAGCACTGGGCATTCTGGGTAAATAATACCAAACAAACACGCTAGTGGGAGAAATAGTGGTGGGGTTTTAATACCAAAGACAAAAGAAAAATCCCACAACCGCTAACTTTTGACGCCTCTCCACATTTTTTTACATTTCCAGTATCTAACCCTTCAGAGGTTTTTGTGTCGTTTCCTTCAGTAGTTTTTAGTGCAGCGCCACCACAGGCTTGTTTTTTAAAGGATTTGGTCCATTTGACTCAGTGCAGTGTGAAAGAGAACCGCAGCAGCTGAAAATGTAGCAATTTTGGTCCACAATCAAAATGAGTCTTGTTCAGGTGTAAAAACGCGATAAGAGTTTTTGACATTCAATATTTAAAATCTTTAAAAATGCTGTTTTAAACAATCACAGCTCTCTTATCATTAAAATGACTGCAAGCTAAAATAAAAGCTGCATCAACTTTTTTCACGCTTCCATAGGAATCAACCATTGAGCTGATCTTCGCTGCCTTCGCCACCACCGCCAGCGCTAGCACCTCCCTGATCATGGCGCTCCTCCGCCACCCTCAGGTTCTGGAGCGCCTCAGGGAGGAGCTGAGAGGCAGAGGCCTCCTCCACAACGGCTGCCTCTGTCCTGAGCAAGAGCTGAGGCTGGACACCATCATCAGCCTCAAGTACCTGGACTGTGTCATCAAGGAGGTGCTGAGGCTGTACACGCCGGTCTCCGGAGCCTACCGAACAGCAATGCAGACCTTCGAACTAGATGTAAGTCTTTATGTGCAATTTTGTTCATTTTATTACTAGTGGAGTACCTCAAGGCACTGCGCTAGGCCCTATTCCCTTCAGATTTTGTGCATGGGCACAAAGCTGGAGGGGGAAAAGACAATTCTTTTAGAAAAACTCCATTATCAAAATGAAACCTGGAGATATCATTAATTTAGTGCTGTGCGCCACACCCATTGGAAAATAAAGCAGAAAAACTATTGAAAACAGCTCAAAACCGCTCATGTTCGTCTTTTCTAACGCTCTGTGTCGGCTACGCTACACAAAGACTTGTTGCCATAGCAACTGACTGGCAACAGCTCCACTAGTGTATCAGGGTTAAACACCAGAAAACACGCAGACATTTCGCGCATTAAGAACAGAACATTCAGTCCGTCTCAGTTGCAGATTTTCAGGCTTGATGTTTGTTTAATAAGTGATCATCTGAACACAGCGGCAGATAATTAGCTAATTTAAACATCCACTGAGTTGATGTGTGGGTCATCTTTTTTATTTTTAACTGCACCAAAACACATCAAATTCTGCAGCACATCTACTTGTTAAGTTATCAAAGTCAAGCTAGCATAACTTACCAAGTTCCCTCTTCCCTGCTATTGCTTTTAAATTTCTATTAAATTGTTGTTGTTGGATATTTCTGTTGAAGCTTTTTTCTGACCTTATCTAGTTGTCGTAGTGTTGACGGTTAGTAGAAAAGCACTTTTATATATTATGCTGTACATTTAATATTTAGTGAGTTATGTTGATAACTTGACAGTTGAAACCAGTGGTAGTCATTGTTGGCGACAGGAAGTCATTGTTTCCAACAGGAAGCTTAGGTGCAGGATCTGACGACACGTTGCAACAAGTCTATAGTCACAACTAATCATGAATACTTTTCATAGTTAGCTTAGTAATTATTTCCAAAACTTGTAGAAGAGTCTGCTTAAATTTTTAGGACCAATTGTATCAGATAAATCCTACAAATCATCTTATTCTCTGGTATTTTTCTCAACAGGGAGTTCAGATTCCCAAAGGCTGGAGTGTGATGTACAGCATTCGAGACACTCACGACACAGCTGCCGTCTTCAAAGACGTAGAAGCCTTCGACCCCGACCGCTTCAGTGAGGAGCGGAGCGAAGACAAGGAGGGCCGCTTCCACTACCTGCCGTTTGGCGGCGGCGTTCGCTCCTGTCTGGGAAAGCAACTCGCCACACTTTTCCTCCGCATCCTAGCCATCGAGCTGGCCAGCACCAGCCGCTTTGAACTGGCCACTCACCAGTTCCCGCGTGTCGTCACGGTCCCAGTGGTTCACCCCGTCGACGGGCTGAAGGTCAAGTTCTACGGCCTGGACTCCAATCAGAACGAGATCTTGGCGAAGTCAGACGAGCTGCTGGGAGCGACGGTTTAGTAAGGGCAGCTGCTCATGAGGGTTGGGTGGAGAAGTTCAGAGATTTAGGGAGAAGATTGATGGAAGGAAACAATAATTTCAGAAAGATTTTTCCTGCTTCACCTTTGTTCTGCCAGATTGGAGCGTTCTTTCAGACTCTTCTAACAAATGGTTATCAGGACTCTTCTTTAAGAAAGGAGGAAACTGCCAAAAACTTTTTAAATATGCTCTATTCTGTGTATTTTCTGAAGAAGTATACTTAGAAAATATGTACAAAAAGCTATCTAATATAATTTGAATGGGAGTGGTGCACAACAGACTTTTGGTGAAATGAAGAGTTGAGATGAGAACAGTAAGGGTGTTTTAGAGAGAGGAGAGATAAAACAGGGTATAGAGAGAAGGAATATAATTTTCAACCATTTTGCTTGTGCTTAAATTCAATAAATCATTTTCAGTTGATTTGCAGGGTAAAAGAGATGGATTATATGGAAACAGAGTTTTTCTTATTGGCAAATATTTAACCTTGCACCCATGTGCTAAAATGTCTAATATCTTATCTGATACAGGGATGAATATTTAAAAAAAAAAAAAAAAAAATCAAGGACAAAATTGCTTTTCTTGAATGAATATGTTAAGCATACAATACATTTTAAAATAGAAAAAACTTAGTTTTTTTAGAATTACCTAAAAAACAAGTAACATGTTCTTTAAAAGCAAACAGGAAGGCGACTAAAGATTAACCAAGACATTCTAATAACAGCTTGATTTGAAAAACTTTTATAAACTGGTTTGTTTTATTTATATCCTGTTTGGTTTGCCATTTTTTTGATCATCAAATCTATTGTTAGGTTTATGAAAAGCCTTCTTCATTAACCTTAATAACTAAGTCTTCTTCATTGGAAATACAATCGTTAAGCTTGAGGAACCTGGTTAGGGTTAATGAACCAAGCTAATTCTGCGCGGTTAGGAAACCCAGATTTTCATACTTGATTAGGTTTAGAAACCAGATCTACAAGATAAGATTCGGGAAACAAACCAACTTCTTTATGTTGAAACAGAAACTTGGTTAAGGACCAATCCTACTTGACTGGTTTAGGGACTAAACTGATTTGATTAGGTTTAGAAACAATTCCCACTTGGTCAGGTTTAAGAACCAACCCTACTTCATTGGGTTTAGGAAACAATTCTACTCAATAGGATTTTTGGAAAGAAATCCTTCTTTGTTGTTAGTCCTACTTGGTTGGTGTTGAAAAACCAAGCCTACTTGGTTATCTTTAGGGACCAAACTGACTTGGTCATGTTTAGCTGAACAAACTAGAATTAGCTTTAGGAGTTAAGCTTAAATGTTGACCAAACTTACTACATTTACATATCCAATTAGCTCAGTTAGTTTCCAAACCTTTCTGAACCAAATTTACCTGTTTATACTTAGAAATGATTCCCAAAAAGGTTCTGCTTACCATCAATGACACAACTAACGCTACTAAATCTTTCCTGAAAAACAAAACACAGGTTGAGTATTCCCAACAGGAAAAAATACAAACTTGAACGAAACGCTTCCTAAATTTTGCTTAACGTAGAGATGCTGACATTAAACTCAGGTGCAAAGAAGACAATGTAAAACTTAGATTATCTGCTTGTCGATATTTTTCTGACTGCAAAATAAAATCTCTTATTAATAGCTTTAATTTTTTAGGTGAAACAACTACCTGGCAAATCAAGATTTTATTTTTTAGCTAATGTATTCCTCTATCTTATCTTTTACAGTTCAGAAGGCACAATTTTCAGTTTTTCTAGTTATTAAATAAGCAAAGCTACCAACTTACATTAAGAGATTAAAACGTCATGGATAATGAACGTATTTGATAGTATGCTTGTTCTCATAAACCAGTGCACCTTCTTAGGCTGGAACCGGGTTAAAAGATCAGGGGATTTGGTGAAAGTATATAGGAAGAGACCTACATACATGCTGCTTAAGTGCTGCCTTATCTTTGTCTTTTTTTTTGTGCACTTCTTTTATTGTTCCACCATCATGGAGGTCAACGGCGTTTACTCTCTCGTTGCTCCTCCGTTCAACAATAAGACTGCAAAGCAAATTCAGTCCCAGAAGGCTTGAGGGGATTGCACAATCAGAACTTTGGGAATTTGCGTGTTCGGTTACCCCGTAGATCTTGGGGGGGCGGAGCTTCTGCGGCGGAGATCCGGAACTTGCTACAATTCCGGAATTTTCGAGATTCTAAAGCGTCTGAGAAATAGACCAATGGGGTATCGGACAGGGGGCGGGGCTTCCTCCATGGAGTTCTGGAACTTGCTAGCGGAACTTTCAGACATTCCGGAGAGTTCTACAGAGAAAAGGACCAATGAGATATCAGGCAGGGGGCGGGGCTTACGCCTACAAGGCTTTCACCTGTTGGACGGTCTTGGTGGACTCTGCCTGTGCCACGCCCTTTTCATTTCTCCAAACCACACCACTGATTTTTTGTTTTGTTTTGTTTTGTTTTCACAACAGAGAAATATAAAAACTGAAATGGTTTGTTTTGCTGCTTTTTCTTGTATACGTTTTCAAGTTGAAAGTTATAGATTGCAATAGTTTGTACTGAGTGAGATTTGTGTTATGTTAATTCTTTTTTTTTTTTTTTTTTTAAATAAAACATTTTTTAAAGCATAAGGAGCATTAATATGGTTATTAATATGTGTGTATTAATTTGTACATTATTCTTTATCAGACTATGGGGAAATAGCTATTTACATCAACTAATAACCTATTATTAATGTTATTGTATGAATAATATTGTTGGTATAAGATATTTGAAATGCTATTTTTTATTCTATTGCAGATTTAGTTTTTAGCCTACATGAGAATGTCTTTGGTAAATATTGGATGTATTTAGAATGTTATGAGTTTCAGTTTATATTGTAAACAGTGTTTAAAATGTTGATATTGTTGATTTGATTACTGTAATAATTATTATTTTTGTTATCCAGACTTATTATCACTGCATTTTATTTTACATTAATTATGGAAACAGAAAGCACTTGCCAGATATGTTTATTTTTTAAGTGCCATGCGACTACAGTTCAATCTTCCTTTCAACCTGTTGGTTTCCGAGTCTGTCTTACGTCCTTCTGTACATAATTTGCAATTCTTTTTACAGGAAGAAATGTTCATTTAGTTTAATTATGAATGTCTCGTGATAGTTTTTCCATTTTCCTTTTTTGTTACCAAGACTGCTATGTGTACTCCTGTAATAAACCACAAAGAAAAATATATCTGACTGGTGAAATGTTTCTTATTTTGGTTTTTATTTGTGTATTCACCAATTAGTGCAACAAAAGAAATATTGCAGACTAGCAAGTATTGATCTACAAATTACTCAATTAGTTAAGCAAAGACAACAAACAAAAAGGCGTGTAAAAAAATACAAATTAAAATATATACATAAGTAGTGTCACAACAAAATGTTATGTTTCAATACAGAATGTTTTTTTCCCACCTTTTTTTCCCCCTAATATTCCTTGTTTTAGTAAATCTAAAGACAAATATTTTTGGGCAAAGTTGGAGAAAAACCAAGTAAGACCAAAGAATAAATAAGTACATAAATTAAAGATAACTAAAAAGAATGAAATGTTTCATCCTTGTAACTAGCTAAACATTTAAAGTTATTAAATATTACCAAGTATTTCAGAAATACCTCTTAAAATACTAGAAAACAAAACAGGTGGTATGATTCAAAAGTTACTGTGGCTCGGTTTGCACTTCGCCACAATTCGTGATCAGCCTGAATTACGATACGTGGCTCAGAGAAGCAACGTTTGCAAAACAATAAAAATCAATAAAGTCAGTGATAAAAATAATTTGTTTTGTCACATAAACACTGTTTTTATTAACTTACAAAACTAATATTTATTCCCAAAATAGGTTTCAGAATTAAATTGTGTTTGTCTCGTGTGCATATATAATCACAATTGTCTGGACACCGTATATGTGAATACAAGGCCGGAACGTTAACGTGTTAATTTTAATTTATTAATTACATTATATTGACACGTTAATTTTAATAGTTAATTACTTTTTTACATACAAATGAGATAAGCTAACCCTAACCGTAGCCATCCAAGAAATTACTGAAGTAAGAGTAAAAAAGTATTTGGTAAGAACTGAGTAACTGATCAAATTATTAATCATTTAATATTTAAAAATTACACAATCAAATGGATCAAAATATAAAGCTAAGTGGAAATTTTGCTATATTAAAGATGAAAATGACAAACATTTATATAAGAAACAAAAAATAATACAATCAGAAAAGAGGCTTTTTCCAAATCAGTTTCCTTTAATAAATAACTTTAACAAAAACTGCAGCTGTGTCTGTCTGGTGAATATTTGGTTAAAACATGTTTGTTTTTCATTCAGTGGGTAGAAAATCCAGAATTATTACTCAAGTAAGAGTAGAAATACTTCACAATAAAATTACTTAAATAAAAGAAAAAAGTACAACATAGTAAAAATACTCCTAAAGGTTAATTTCTTCAAAAGAGTTACTCAAGTAAATGTAATAGAGTAAATGTAAGTAGTTACTGCCGTACTCAGAGATTATGATCAGGAAGCTGATGGGAAGCAGACGTCTGGGCCCGGTCCAGACCGACCCGCAGGAACACGTTCGCCTGTTTGTTTGTAGGTTTGCAGCCAGGAGGTTCTGTTTGCCACACCGAGCGCTCCGGCACCAACCACTTCAAGGGAACCGGCAGTCTGCGGTTATTAGACGGTTTCCATGAAAGGAGGAATGTTCTGCCATTAACCACTCTTTGACCTTTGTTTACATTTTACCCACCATTCATTCTGACTGTGTATTTATGGATTCTCTGTTAGAGATCTGTGTTTATACTGAAAGGTATAAATCTGTTCGACAATCACAGTAAATATCAGCAGAGGATTCAAATTAAAACATATTGGCCTTACTGTTTGGTAAAAGACCAGAAATACCAATTAAATTAAATTATATTCAACATTTTATTTAGTAATTACTTCTGTAATTGTCTTGTTTTTCTCTCCATCTTTGAAAGTTTTTATTCTATAAATCTGCAATATGTAACCTTTAGAAAAAATGTTTTTTTTTCCATATTTATTAAAATTGTCACTATGTCATGACGGTATGAGACGCAGTCTGTGAAAGACCAAAGGAATGCATCGCTCCCGTCTAAAAACAACCAATCAGAGCCAGGAGGAGGGTCTTAGCGTTGTCAGTCATTCTCATGAACGTGCTGCTAAATGTGCTAATGGCAGAGAAACAACTTACTGTTCCAGGAAAACCATTTATCTGCCGTCATCAATTGTTATGCTACCTAGCATTAGCATTCGCAGCATGCTATGTTGTGGTGTAACGTAGCAAGGAGCAAGGAATAATCACAAGAGTGATTGACAGCGCTAAGACCTTCCTCCTTGCTCTGATTGGCTGTTTCTAGTTAGCAATGGGGAAAAGCAGATGAGCTTGATTTATTTTCTGTGTTATACGTACAATTTTAACAAATATGTAAAACAACTTATTTTTTAATATAAAATAAATAAAAAGATCCTTATGTGTCACTTTATTAATGAATGTAAATGCAACCATTTTTACCGGATCTTAAAAGCAAATGTGATGGCAATACACAAGAATTTAAATTAAAAAAACACAATTCATAGTTTAAACTAGTAAAAATAACATCCAGAATTAAACATAGCTGTGGTTTAATAAAAACATCCCAGGATTTATTACAGCTCTCCTCTCATCATGCCGATTTGTTGGCTTAAAAGTTGTTTTGAGTTATTGGTGCATATTAAGCAACCTGAATGATTGATGGATGTGAAAATGGCAGATTGCTCCGTGACCTAACCTCGTTTTGACCCTGCAGACAGTTAGTAGCTTTAGGTACGAGTCGCTCATCGCCTTTGAAGACGTGGTATCGCTGAAATGTGGAGTTTCACCTGCGAACAAAACGCCGCGGGCAAAACCGCCTGTAAGGCTTAAGGAGTGACACAAAAGGAAGGTGAAAGTCAGTAAGTTTGACTTTCTGCGCAGCTTCAACTGGAAGCAGCTGGAAATTGATTTAAAGAAGAGAAAACCTTTTTTTCTTGTCGCCTTAAATATTGGTTTGAGTCACGATTCTGTAGAAGGAAAAGCACAAATGATTGACCTAAAATCAGTAGGAAAATATTCTGCAGAAATGGATTAAATTTTAATTTCTGATCTCCATCTGTGCTTCTGCCTCTGCATGCTTGAGCTTGTAGAAATATTTCCAGGCTCGGCCGCCGAGTCTGTTGGCAAACTGGCAGGTATTGTGGTATGCGCGAGGCGTGGCATTTCCATGGGATTTCCCCGCAAAGACGAGCTGTCAAACGGCGAGCCAGCAGCTCTGACTGTCAACAAACATCAACAAACCCTGCAGGCGAACAAACGTCCAAAGTAAACATTTACCTGCTGCTGCAGTGGTGGAGCTGATTGTTGAGGAAGTGAACTGAGATCGCTTGGATTGGCTGCCCTCCTAATCCCGTCAAACTGTTTCCAGTCATCCTGATTTGCAGTTTCAGTTTTATTCCCGCGACATTTTGCTGAGGAAATTCCCAAGAGTGAAAGCTGCAACTGGTTGATCCGTCATTTCTCCCACTTCTGCGCATTTTCTGTTTCAAGCAAAGATTGTCCTTAAAGGTCAACTATTGTACTTCCTTGAACGGGTTGGGATAGGTCTGTGGTCTGCACAAAATATGCCTACTTTTATTGTACAAATTTATTCTTATATAATGAGATTTTAGTCTGGTCAGTCTATTTTAGAACTTTGAAAAGCAGAAGTGGAGCCTGCTGCACAACCACATATTGTCATTTCATAGCACAATCTACGTTACTTACAGTTGTTACACAAAAGTTGTTTATATAAAATATGACTTGAAAGAAATTAGACTTTGTACTTTAACAGCTTGAAATTGGACCTCTGTCTCTTTAAAAAACTCCTGCTCTTTCTGAAGCTCCTCTTTTTGCCCTATATCAGGGTTTTTACCATCATTACACTGAGAAATACCTGATATAATGAGCTCGGAAGATGTTCCACCAGGTGTTTGCTAATTGCTGCTGGCTAGTCTGAAGGAGCTGATTGGAGGGGAGTCGCAGTTCGAATGCACACTTGAAAACCAAGTGGAACAGAAACTGCTCCGAAAGCAAAAATCTCGGGCATCAAAAAGTGTTAAAATATATATACACATATAAATATAAATACAAGATTAACTAATATTTTGTAAAAGATTTTAATATAAAGCTATTGTGCAGTAATTGTTCCAGGAGTTGCAGCTGAGACATAATGTACATTAATAAACATTAAAAAACAGATTAGGAAAAATGTGCAATAAGAGCAGAAATGTTATTTAAAAACCTGGCTGATGGGGGCGGCTGAAGACAGATGCATGCCACACTTTTCAGATATTTTCACCATTTTATTTGTTAAAAGTGACGGAACAATGAATATTTTTCCTTCCAGCTCACAAATGATTCACTCTGAGCTGTAAAATTCTAATAAATTACAATAAACTTTGTGGTAAAAATAGAGTTATGTTTTACACTGGTTGCTGGTTTCCCCCTAGGAAACCTTTCGACTGCATAAACAGTTGCATTAAACTCCAGAGAAAGCATATTTGAGTGCTGAATGATGAATAGTTTGAGGTGAAAGAGCAATTCGAGGAGAAAATACCCGCTGTTGGGACAGAAATCACCACATTAATCTGCTACTTTCACTCTGACTCAAGTTTCATTTCACAAAAATCACCGTTGTTCGCTTGAATATTATTATTATTCAAGAGCGAGAAAAGAAAAGCAGCGTGACTCACGGGAAGCGACATCAGCAGAAACTGGCTCACAACCCGACTGTCAAAAATAAACAAAAACTAGAGAAGAAGAAGAAGGAAGCAGAGAGGAGGAAGACGAGCGGAGAGGAAACGTGAAAGAGCGACGCAGCGGAGATAAGAATCGTAAATCAACTGTGGGAATCACCGCAGGTGTTAGTTTGATAGTGCAAGTTCATGAACTTCAGGTGAACTCGGATGATGCGTTTAGGCGCAGCAGGTGCAGGAGTCACACCAAGTTCAGAGAATAAGCACAGACACAGATTTCAGCTTGGATTTCTACACTTATGAGGACCTGAACGCCTCAAAACCAAGTCGCTAAACTTCACTGAGTCCAAGTTCCCAAACCCAAACCTGGACTCTGAGTGTCTGAGAGCAAAAAAAGGCTCATTAGAAATCAAACCGGTCCACAGAACCAGCAGAACACACTCTGGTGCACAACACGGCAGCTGGGAAACGTATAAATAATATATATCAACTGGCTCTTTGAAGAAAATCCAGCTTTCATGTGGAACAGACACGACCCAACATGAAAGCCAACAGGTCGTTCGGCTTGAATGAAAACAAATCCAGCAGGGATTTTATCCTCAAGTGTCCAACAGCGCCATCTAACTCTGAAGACGTGACAACTGCACCTAATGTTTAATTAAAAAAAGGGCAAAATTCCAATTATTGACACTAATCAATGCATATTCTGAAAGACACTGATTAAAAATACTTTACATCAGTGGTTTTCAAATATTTAGTAACATCAAGTTGAATATGATGAAGTATTAGGGCCACACTAAGAAAATAAAATTACTAAAATAAAGTTATAATATTACATAAAAATAAAGTTATATTACAAGAATAAATTTGTACCTGATTAATGTTGAAATCATACAAGAATACAATCATAATATTATGAAAATAAAGTAATAATATTATGACTTTACCAACTTGCTCAACAATAAACACATTTTATTAGCTAAACAAATATAGTCATTTTTGGGAGAAAATTATCCATAAATTATGTAGAACCAAAACAAAAAAAAGGGTTTTACTAAAAGAAACGCAACATTTACGTTTACTATTAACTTTAAAAAGTAAATAAATTAATAAATAAATAAACAAACATTGTTATTAAAGTGTAAACACTTTGTATTGTTCCTAACATTTTCAGTAAAGAAATAAAAAGGTCAAATTCTTTATGAGGACCAGAGAAAATCAGTTCAGGGGCCACAAATGGCCCCCGAGCCTCACTTTGGACTCCCTGCTTTAGCTAACAGATGCAGCAGATTCATTTCACTGAGTCTCACTGAGAATCTGATCCACAGGAACATCGTTAATAATCAATGAGGCTGATCGATTAGTAGAAAATGAAGCCAGGTATTGATGAACTCAGAGACACTGATCAATACCAGGAAGTGGATAGAAAATGTAAATGTCCTGTTGGAGGTTCTTAGATTAAAGCTGAAAGAAGATAGAGGCGGTTATAAATTATTATTATTATGAAGCAGAGACATAAAAACAAAATGGAGTCGCCAGAAAGAAAGACATAGAGGGTGCTATTTATTATAAAAAACATTTTATTCACGGTTATCTTAGAGGGATGATTGGATGATTTTATGTTTTTTCCTTTAAATTATTTCTGGATTTTTTTTTTCATTTCTAAAATATTCTAAATAAAAAGCAGCTTGGGAAATCGATACTCAACTCTATGTGACTTGGTGTTGGATAAGGTTTTTGCAAGTTGGTTGCAGAGATCCTTGCGATTGATTCACTGTCCTACGGAGGACTGATCCTGCCAAAGTTGGCAACAAATATGTAATGAAATAAATGGCTAAATAAAATTAATATGCCAAAAATTGTATCCAAACATAAAAAAGTAAGAACTTTCATACATTTTTTGATTGCAGAGTGTAACATAAGCTAATATGTTACAACAGTTTTAAGTCAATGTTATTTAATTTTCCATTTTATTTACAAATGCTATTGTTAGTTATTTCTTTATATCTTCATTTTATACATTCTATATTTATTTAATGCCTTTTTTAATTTCCTTTTATTTATTTTTGGCTCATTTTTTAATATTTTGCATTATTTATCAAATTTTTTATTTACTGTCATATTTTATTTTAGTATCTATTTCCTATTTTTTAATAATTTATTAAGTATTTCTTAATTATATATATATTTTTGTTTATTGTGAAAAAAAACTTTACCACTCATTGATTCTTCTTATATTTCCTCTTTTTTTTCTCCCCTCCTGTTTTATTTAAAAAAAAATCCCCTCAAACAAATAAAACCTGGAAAGATGAATCTTTGTAAGAAAATACAAACTAGAATTAAATGTTTTATCTTTGTTCATTTTGTAACATTCTAAATAATTTCCAGCAGATGTTGTTTGACATATTTTCCCATTTATTCCAGTGTTTGAAAAATAAGGTTCTTTCTGTACCATCCATTTTTCCTAATTGCCTTTTTTGCAGAATCTACAAATATATTCCAAAGGTAAACGTCTATTTGCTGCACTTTATGGGTTTGAAGCCCAGAAACTTTGTTCTGAAATATAGATGTGAAAGATATGGTTAACTGCATTGTTTATATCATCCCAGTATTTTTGGAGGACATGACATTCCACAAAAAATATGATAATAATGTGCTTTCTGACATCCATAATTTCTGCAGCATTGGCTGTTTTCTTCTGAGAAGTGAGGAGTTTGTCATGGAATGATAAACCGTATGTGAAAAGAAAGAAGTTAAATTAATGCCATTACTTTAGTTAATTAATCACAATTAACACGTTAAAATCCCGGCCTTAAAAATCGCAGTACGCAAAAAATAGGTTTGACATATTTGTTGAAACTGTCACCATGTTGTGACAGTTTGTTATGAGACAGAAATCTGTGAAAATTTATCTCCTCTGCTGTTTTCTAGTGCGATTAGAAACAACCAATCAGAGCCAGGAGGCGGGTCTTAGCACTGCCAATCATCCTTCTCAATTTGTTTTCCGCTACGCTGCAGCTAGCGTAGCCTGTTGTGCTAAGCCTAGTTAGCATAGCCAATGATGACTGTAGATAAAAGGTTGTTTCTAATTTAGCTGTTGTTTAGCTAATTTTTTAGTTCATGAGGATGATTGACAGCCCTAAGACCCGCCTCCTGCCTCTGATTGGTTGTTTTTGGTGCATTTTTTCAGATGGAAATATTAGCTCAGGAAGAAGGTGGAGTAGATCAATCCTTTCATTTTAGTTCCTTGATCTGTGAACTAAAATGCATATGTGAACGCAAGTGGACCAGAGACCGCTCCAAAAGCAGGAAGTGGACTACAGTGCAGGGCATTCTGGGTAAATACAACCAAACCAAACATGCTTGTCTAGCGCTAGCGGGAGAAAAGGTTCAGTTTCTTTTAACAAAGACAAAAAAGAAATTTTACATCCATTCAAATCTGAGACTACTCCATTTTCCGTAAAGAAGGAAGTTGCACTCAGTGTCTACTTCAGAGGTTTTTATGGAGCAGCGCCCCCACAGGTGAGGAGGTCAACAGATTTTTCAGATTCTGTTGGTTTATTTGACACAGTGCAGTGTGAAAACAAACCACACCAGGTGAAAATGTAACAAAAGTTGCAACTTTAATCCCCAGTTGAACCGAGTCTACCGGACCATCAGGCGTGAAAAGTTTCACCAAGGCTTTTCCATCCACCTTCCAGAAGGTCGTTGAGGAAGTTCGTAGCTGGTTTTGGGTTGAATTTCTACACGGATTAGATCGAAAGTGTTAAATCCAAACAGGTTAAAACAGTTTGAAAACAATCGTAAATATCTGGGAAGAAAAAATTGGAAGAAAACCAACAGAAATCCAAAAGGTTAGAGTCTTGGCTCTGCCATTCAGCCTCCCCTATCAACCCATTAGCATCTAAATTGTTGAGGGAAAACTGTTTCTTTATCGCCGCCATCACGCACTCACAGGGACTATTTTGACTCCACTTGCCCTCCGGTTATTGGGCTCTTATCTGCCTTTACGGAGAAACAATGCCTTCTTTCTTTCCCTCTCCACTCGTCTTCCTCGCTGCGGTATGCGCTGCTCCGACCGCAGGGTTTGAAGTCGGACTGGAGGGGAGCTAATTACGATGGAAAAGAGAGGGAAGAAGTGATAGGGGGAGAGAGAAATGAAGTAAAGAAGCAACAACAAAGAGCGGGGCTGTTGTTTATTACCAGAAGAAAGACGAAAGTCACAATGAGCTCTAAAGAGCCGGGGAGCCGATGGGCCAAATCCCAGCACGACGCAGAAACACAGACAGACTTTGGCTTTGAGGCCACATTTGGACTTTTAACAACAAAAGCAAAGCAAAAAAATATTGATGGTAAAAGATGATTTTTTTAAGATGCTCAATCATGAATATATGCAGCATTTTAGTTAAACAAATAGACATTTTGAGGGGAAATTATCTGTAAATCATTGAAGACGCTCATTATATATATATATATATATATATATATATATATATATATATATATGTTTATGTTTATATATAAAAATAGTGTGTTATAGTTGTTGAGTTAAAAAAT
>CAEFZX010011336.1:0-57305 GCA_903066825.1 Alfaro cultratus
AGTTTGGTCATTAAACCATCATTTTCATCTTTACCTGGGTCTCAGCGTCTGCCTCACCACCTCACCTCACAGCTCATGACAGAGTCTTGTGTTTTTAAATATATTTCTAATTTAAATGCATAACAGGTTCCACATTGTCCTTGAAAGGCAAACAGTATATAAACATAATGTATTTAGAACTTTTTCTTTTCAACTTTGTCGATTCTTGTATATCATCATAGATGTATTCCTTTCCATATCCATAACTGGAAACCTTTGTCCACCAAGGATGCTGGAGAAAGTTGATGAAAGGCGATGATTACAAGCTGGGTGCTCTAAACGTCATATCAAGTGAGGTGATGGAAGTTACAAGAGCTGTTGTATGAGGCCAGTAACTCAGAAATGTAGCAAAATGGCATCAAGCAAAAGGATTATGGAGTGATCTGTGGCAGCTGCAGTCAGCCTGTACGTTACAGCTGTTGTCTACAGCAAATACTGTCTTTTTAGACACTTTCATTCTGGGAATATTTCAGGTTAGACATGTGCAATTTCATTGCAATGGTAGTCTAGTGTTCCAACTTTTCAAAACAGTTACTTTTGAAAAACAAACAGCTGTTCAATATTTTTTATTAGTGAGCCATGCAGCTGTTGTCCAAGTCTCACTTTTCTCCACATAATAAGTCTCTATTTTACTCAGGAGATTTAACTACACTAAAAGTACCAAAGCATAATTCTGAGCGTACCACAGTGCTCACACTGTATCGGTCCATCAACAGTTAGTATTCTCACATCAATATGTCATTTGTTCTGATAAAACCCACTTGAAGTTTAGGCCTCTCATGTGGAGGATGGAAAGGTAGTTTAAAATTATGGACAGTGTCTGCAGTCAAATGTTCTCTTCTTAAGGTAGTTTGCTTTTTTCATTCAGGCACAGAAAAAAAAAAGACAGTTCAACTGCATAGATATTAGTGTTACAGCCTTAGGCTTAGGTTTTGTACTTTTTCTTAAACTCTAAATTCTAGTTGAGTCATGATCTTTTGGCAAAAAGTGTCAGACTGTTTCCTGTTAGTGACCGCATACCCTGCTTAAGAACAGTATTTACTATATTCTTTTTTGTCACCAGTAAGGACCCATGCATTTACCCAACTTATGAATTTCCATTAAAAAAATTCCCAAGAAAAAAGAATCAGTTCTGTGGTTTTTGTGACAGTTTTCCATATGGTGCAGTTCCAGAGAACATAAATGGTAGTGAATTTCAGAAGGATGCATTTTAAAATAATGGTTTGCTTTGAAAAACAATGAACAGTGATGCATTTGAGATTGTTGTGTTTCTTGGCTCTGAGTTATTATTTTAAATACCTTTGAAACACCTTATTCCCACTGTCTGGAGAACAAGTTTTTCAGATATGCATATAATATCTTGAAGAGCAGAAACAGAAGTTGAGCATGAATCTCACAAATTGATTTATTTGGGACTCAAATACAAAGAAATGAAATAAGGACAAGATTAGTCAGCACTCGACCATAACACATTGTTTTTATAGCAAAGTAACTCCCTCCTGACAAACACTCTCCTGACTACCTGAGTCAAGAAACCTTTGTGACCTTGTGTGTTGCCTCTTCAGTGCTACCTAGGAGGGAGGCCCCGGTTTTTCTGTGCAGTACTGCATTGCAGTGTACCTCCGTTCCTTTTAAGTCCTCTCAAACAGTGGGCTGCTGTAAGAAGATAACCTCTCTGTGTCATTGCTGGTTTATAATGCCAAACTCTTCTCCTCTCATGTCTTCTGGGTTGCTGGAATATCTGCTCAAATGCTGCAGGAAGTTAATACAGGTTCAGATTTTTTCTGTTGTACTTATATTCTGTATCTTTAGCGAAACTTCATTTTTATGTTCATTATAAATTCACTCTTCGTTTTCATGTCCTTGACCACTGACTAACTGTCTGCGTTGCTGCATGTTTTGTCATCTTTGTGAGAAAATGACAAACTGAGATTGAACAAACTTTTATTATTGCAGACTTTTCCTGTTTGTTATGGTTTTGTTTTACTTTTTCATCTTCTAGTTTGCATTCAGGTGGTGTTTGAATGTTCTATATCTGTCAGTGTCAGGCAGTGATGAATATGTTTAAGTTGAACTTTGTGTGAGATATGCTGCATAACATCCTTGGGAAGTCCCAATTCTACAACTTGCTCAGTGTTGTTTAACAATACGATTGATGGTGCTCCACAGTTTTCCCCATCCAAGGGATTTCCAGTGTTTAACAGCACTACATCTATTTTTCTGATGAATATATCGCCTAAATGTTGACTTTCGTTCATTATTTTGGATAATAAATATTCTGTTTTCAAATAACAGGTTTAATCATACTTTCCAGCAGTGATGATCACCATCTAAGGCTTTCCCCTGCACACAGTGTTCCTTTAAATCTGCCAAACATACATATTTTATCTGTTCTATCATTTGTGTTTTTGCTGAGCACATAAAACTGTCATCCATCATCCACAGAGTTTATACTATTGCTAAAAGGTGAAACGAAATAGGTAGCTTTTACCCTTGGCAAGCAAAAATTGTCCTCCAGCTATTTTAAGTGCAATTTGTTGATTCTTCTTGTTTAGCTGCAATTGCCTTGGGAAATAAGAGGAAGTATACAGATGCTTCAGTCACTTTCAGATTTACTGGATTTTTTTTTTTTTTTTTTTTTTTACAACTTTAAAATGTTTGGTAAATTCCAGCACCATAGACAGCTCCTAGGAAAAGTTTTGCCCTACAGTGTGTGCTGTATTACATTAAATATGACATTTCTGCTGCCCAATTCCAAAAAATTAAGATAGTCAAGATCCCAAAAGCTCTATTTAAAAATTGCTTTGGTTAATGACCTTAGACTTTTTTTCCTCGATTGTATGTTTTTGACTTGTAAACAGAAATGTTAAAATGTCTGAAAATAAAATAAATTACCACAGGGTGGTCTAAAATTCTGATAAAGACAATAAGGAAAAAACACAACAGTTTGATCATTTTTCAGCATTAAAAATGTGACACCACTTATGATATGACATTACAGGGTTTTTGTAAAAGGATTATTTTTATTTAATTGTTGAAATCATTGCAATACTGCGTCTGGTCCAACTTATTAGTCCTTCCGATGGCGCTATGATTCCATTACAACTTGGCTCCAAAAATAGCATTCAATAGCTTAGGCCAGTCTTATCTGATTTTCTTTTCTTCTTCTTATTTTTTTTTTATTTATGTTTTTTTTTGACATCACTGTAAGTTATGGCCAATGAAGAGTAGTCCTGAGATGATACTCAAGTCTGCAGAGTTTCAAATCTGAGCTATAAAACACTTCTATCTGTCAACTTCCTCAGAAGTGAACGTGGTCGTTCTTATTATGTGGGTTTATGGTAAATTGGATCTGTTTGGATGTTTTATGATTCACTCAGATTATGAGGGGTAATTCCATGATCCATGTTGAAATAAAGGTTTTCCCCTGATTTGTTGAAATGGATAAATTCCTTCAGAAAAAAAAAAAAAACCCTGTTCTGTTATTAGGGCTTTTCCTGTAGTGTGTTATACAGATATAAAGCTGAGCAACAACAAAATCCATCCATCTCATTGCTTTGAAGATTACGTATAGTAGCAGCCAAAATAACACAGAACAAAAAAATAATTAAATACAATCCAACCGAAGGGATCTTGCCGAAAGAATCTTTCTTCTTCTATGGGATTTTAATGTGTTTACATGCTAAGCATAGTCTCATTACTATTTAGATAATGAACGAATGCTGTTTTTAGATGGGGTATATCAACGCCATGTTCTGAACTACCTTATAAAAAAAAAAGAAAAACATCTCGCTACATGTTATCCTATTTGCTGGTGTGTTCCATGCTCTTTGAGTTTTCTCTTTTCATCTTGTGTGTAACGTCATCGGTAATTGGATTTATGAATGCCCCGAAGAGCACTATAAATGTAAATTTTTGTGTGACAGAGATGTTATGTTTTTCTGGAATTCTCTCAGCTTCTAGAACAGGGGAGGCCAGACATGCGTCATCTATAAACTTCATTCTCAGACAGATGGATGGAGCCACTTATATGAAAGTTACACACATAAAACTCATTAAGACACTGTCCATCACAAACCAATGCACATGTTCAAGAATCATCTTCCTGTTTTCTTGTCTGCGACACACCTACACACATCCACACACTCAACTTGAATCTTGCTTCATCATTTTGTTGTTTTTCTTTTCCCATTTGCACTTTCAGAGTGAAGGATCTACGTAAAGCTGTAAACTTACTGCCAGGATGCAGTTTCTCCCCTTCACTTGTTTCATAAGTTTTGTTTTCTTCTTATTTAAAATTGGTTAACCCTAAAGCTACTCTTCTGTTTTATCCCCAGAGACAGAAAAAAAAGAAAAAAGTTTTGAAAAATATCTGAGTGAAGTGGGCCTTAACTGGAATAAAAGAGTGGTAAAATTTGACTGAAAATGTTAGAAAGAAATAACAATTGCATCAGTTCCTGGAGTTAAAAATAGAGGATGCATGTAATCCAAAGGCCTTCTTTGGATGCTTGAATGCACTTATGGTTCACTATCAATAGGCTAAAGTACATGACAGAACCTTTTGAACTAGCATGTCTTTGCAAATAGAGAGCTTACATTTTTAACACCAAATTATTTGCTGCTTTTGCAAGTTTTGTATTTGTGATTGAATAACCATACAACCTTTGGTATTTTGCACATGGTTGAGTCTTACTCAGTGAAAGATGTTCTAGGTAAAATTTAGTCGACAATTGAAGAAGCTTTTAAAATTTACATCTGGATGTCTTGTAAATTTTTGAATATCATTTATTCTAAGACGTGTCTCTATGAATAGATACTGTGTAACTCTTTCAGAACTTCAATTTGTCCACATTGAGCTTCTTAACTACTTTTTCCATTTAGTCTACCACACAATCTTTCTGGTCCTTTCTTGTACTTCAGAGTACAAGAGAACAAACTGAAGAATGTACTTATATCTAGAAGAGACACATTGCTTATCTTGTTCTTTATGGAAATAATGCAGTTAGGGCTGTCGTATGTCATACAACTGGAAAAAGCTGCATTTTTTGCTGAAGTATTCCACTTAAGCAAAGTAAGGAAGTCATATATTGCTTTCTTACTTTGCTTAAGCAAGGTAAGAAACCCCAAAGCAAATCCTTGGGTTGTAAGAGAAAGTCTGTTTGCCCCCCTTCCAAGAAAATCTGAATTTTGCCATGTCCATATGTGGTACTGAATAGGACACCCATCTGATTGTTTTCAAAGAGTCTGCAGGCTGTGGTGGCGCAGGGGGTTAGCACGCCCCCGCTTGGAGGCCTTAGTCCTCGACGCGGATGTTGGGGGTTCAACTCCCTAGTGCCTACTGTCGCAAAAAATACAAGCCACTAGCACTGCAAAAACTCTTTGGAGAAAAAAATGGGGAAAAAAGAGTCTAAACAGTTATGTTGAATTTTATTTGACTTTTAGGTGATTTATGTGAGATGTGCATAATTCTGCCCCAGAAGAAGCCAAATGTGGCAAATCCATACATAAACAATAGCTGTTTATGTTCAGATTTGGTGTGATTGGTAACAGAAACAAGATTAGTACAATATGACGGAAGCAGATGGATAGAAAAACATAACTTCAGATGAAATAATTTAATATAAGATAAATACATAGTTGGACAGAGCACTTACATGAAAAATACCACCAATCAAAATGGTGAAAAGAGGAAAATAAAAACCAAACATAATTGAAAATGAATTTTTAATTGAAAATTACATTTTAAAAAAAATAAAAAATGTTTTCTTCTGGTATCTGATATCAGCCACATTCATCCATAGCAGCTGGCCACTTCTCAAGCATATGTGCTTCAGCAAAGAAAATAGTGACAGCAGCCAAAACTGCTAAAACAGAAAAACCTTTCATGTGAGACTTGGGGAAATAGAACTGCACTGAGTTACTGCTCCCCTGCCCCCAAAACAAATCAATAGAACAGAACAGATATAGTACAGAGGAGTGGTTTCCATTATTCTTATTTGCCCCAAACATTGACACAAGCATTAGAACAATAACTTCACTAGAAATGTGCAAAAATAAAAGTGGGTGATGAGCACTGATTAAATATGAAAGTTCTTGCCTTTCACAATGGAGCCCCAGTAATTTGGCCTATAGCCTATATAACTGGAGGTCTACTAAAAATATGAGCTTTTTAACAGCGTTCTTTGCCCTGTTTCTAAAATGTGCTCTTATCAGATAAATCCATCCTCCATGAGCACCAGTACAAATTAAAGCTCTGATTTTGTGTTATGTATGTTATGGCATAGCCCACGAGGTGAGATTGATCAGCAGATGCGTGTAACTAAACCGGTGTTGGTGTTTGCACACGCAGAACAGTCAGAACATGACTCCAAAATTCAGCCTTCGCTTTGGTGTGAGCGTAAAAAAGATCCCCCAGCGGAAAATCAATGACACGGCGAGAAAGAGAGAGAGAGAGAGAGAGAGAGAGAGAGAGGGGGGCGGTGTCTGATGACCGAGGAGGAGGAGAAAGCTCCCGGTCCCCACGGTTGTCCTCCCTGCTTCGCTCCTTTTTTTTCCCTAGCTCAGTCAGTCCCGCAAGCAGCCGGGTGCTACAGGAGGAGTTCCCGCTGCCGCCTTGGACTTATTTTCATTCCAGATCGGACACCGAATAACTATCTCGGGTAGGCAAAGAATTTGCTGTTGGAACCTGATAGAATTGATCAAAAACGTGAAATAAAATGTAACAGATTGAGACTAATGGAGAAAGCAGAAAAAAAAGCCAGGACAAAGCTGCGAGGGGGTAATTGTGTTAACGCCGTTAATTGCTTAATAAAGAAGGGGGGGAGGGGGCGCTGGGGGGGTAATTGTTTGCCCCATCTGTCGCGGTGACAACTCTGTGTTTATAATCCGATTAGACAAAGGATAAGCAGTTTGAGCAATCATGACACTACTCCCAAATATAAACAGTGGTTTGTTTTTTTTCCTGCGAAGTTTTTATTATTAATTATTGCATGTGGAATTCTTCATGAGCCTCCCGGTAACATTTCTTTATCTTCTAAAGTGCTTTATCAGACTTTTCTCTCCATAGCCTACACTTTGCAGCAACCTTCGCATGAGCTTTCCCTGTCAGCCTCCTTTCTCTCTCTGCTTACAGAAGATGCTCTTCTTTCTGCTACCTGCCGCGGCTCTCTTGCTGAGCACAGAAACGGCGGTCTACGCTATCAGTCACGAGAAATGGCCGGGCACCGTGGCTCAGTACAACAAGGATCGATCCTGGAACAGATTCAGAGATGTGAGTTGCGCTGCAAAAAAACAACAACAACAAAACGAACTTGCCCACCAAAAGGAGCATATAGTTAGATCCATTGTGCGTAAATGTGCGCGTGTGGGTTTATCTTTAATGCGTGGATCTGTGCGTGTGTGTGTGTGTGTGTGTGCGTGCGTGCGTGCACACGTCGCCCTTGATACACCCAGTGAGTACTTGAGCTCTTGCCAGCAGGCGTAATCCACCTTGTAGAAACTCAGCAGGTTGGAACCCTGCTTGAAAGCCAGTCAGACTTTTGGAGAAACAGCATTACTCGGCTGCACATGGCGGAATGATTATCTTCCGCTCTGAATGACTGAGTTGTTTCCCCGCTGCCTGATTTTCATCATCAGTATTGGCATTCTGACATGTTGTCCGTTTATTCTTTCTTTGGCTCATACAGAACATTAACTTACAAACACTGAAGGATTTTACAATAAGTAGAAAACCCACCTGCATTGCCTTTCAAACATATTCATCCCCTTTTAAATGTTTCTTTTTTTCCTTAAAAATATATTGTGGTTAAAGACAAACTTTTGTGTTTTGTTCTGGGGTTTGATGTGACAGGCCATTACAAAGTTGTGCATACTTTGAAACTCGAGCATCTTTGCTCTTTCAGAAAACATTTTAGGTGATTCTTTGCAGTACAACTCAACCTCCGTCATACGGGATGGCGAGCACATGTGAAGATGAATTTTCTTGCCACAAATGTACAAACATTCATGTCTAGGCTTTGACTGTTCCATTTGAACACCTGGATATATTTCAATATAAACCACTGTCGCTCTGGTTGTATGTTTAGTGTCATGGTTCAGCTGTTAGAGCAATTTTTCTCTTGCTCTAAAAGGCTTTCTTCCATAATTGCCCAATATTTAGCGCCATCCTGATGCTGCCAGCTTTGTGTCACCATGGAGATGGTGTGGTTAGTGTGATGAGCAGTTTTGTTTTTCTCTACACATATTTTGCATGTGTGCCAAAAAGTGTGTATGGTCTCATTTGAGCAGCGCACCTTTTTGAACATGGTTGTTCTGTTCCCTATATGGTCTATGAAAAACTGCCATGATGTTCATTCAGTAATGAGTTTCTGCCAGGTAAGATGAAGAGTCAGTAATTAATAGTTATCCTGTCAAACATGGGATATGTTTATCACTCCAATGCAACACATTCTAGATCTGTTCACAAGTTTGTATTTCTAGTGATAAAAGGTTAACCTGGGGTGATTTACTTTTTTAAACATTCAGCAAAGTAGAAATTGAATTTAAAAAGCTGAATTCGTTTTTTTGGGAAACTCAAGGACAAATTGGAATCAGCACATATTTCCCCTGTTATTTTTTATTTCTTTATTTTTTTAAAAGGCAAGATTTTACGGTCTTGTTTGGAAGAGAGAGCTCTGATGAATAGATATATTTTCCTTCTTCCAATCGTTTGTTTAGTGGATAACTGGTTTAGTCAGCTAGAATTAATAGTGCAGAATGTGGTTGTTCTAGCTGGTTATATGATGTTGCATCATTGGATTTGTGTGCTGTATAAGCACAGATGCACTGCACAGATCAGATTTCTATCAAATGAAGTGCTATAAATTACATAGAAATAGTCTTTTTCTCAGTGGTAACAAATGGTCTGAATCTTGTAAATGTTGAAATTAAACATAACACAACCACCCCATACCATCCTAGATGCTGTTAAAAAATAAGTTTTATTCCACTTTCACCACATGCTCATTCAGGAAGGACTGCTGCAATCAATTGGGTTTCCTTAGACAGAAAACATTTTATAAACGGAAACTAGACTTGGCTACCATGTTTTTGAAGTAGGATTGGATTTGAAATATTCCAAGGAATATTGTTTCTGTTAAATTATCTTGATGTGATGCTGTTTTCCCTGGATAGTACATGATCTCCAACTCAGCCAAATCCTTGAGGACCACCATGTCTTGGGTGCTTTTTAGCCTACATTAAATATTTTATAAACAGAGAACAAATCCTAGCACTCAGAGCTTTTACTTTGAAGAATTGGGACAAGATTCTCCTCTGACTAGCCGGAGTAAAAAAAAATGTACCTCCCCATTTCTTCTGAACCTTTTTCAGTGAGTATCTTCAGTACTAAACCTGCCCAGTCTCAAGTTATTTCACTGCTGACAGCTACAGAAGTGATTCCACGCTCTCAACTCTATGATGTCCTTGTCTCCCTGCAAACATGTTCCCCAGACATTTCAGCAGTCTTAGGGGTAACTTTGGCCTTATTAGAGGTGGCCATCTTGGTCCAGCACAGGACCTGTGATGTGAAAGATGCTCATGACAGCCTGCTCTCAGCCAGAGCTCGACTACCTGGTGTGTGTGCTCCTCCACTGCTCTCCCTTAATACTGCTCTCTGGTCTCCTGTGCAAATGAAACTTGTTAATAGCAAACTGTCAGGGGGGGATGGGAGACAGTGGAGGGGAGTCAGCAGGAATAGGAGGGGAAACGAATGGCAATAGATAGGAGTGACATTTATGTTGAATATTTCAAGCTCTGCTGCCGTACAGATGCAGGAGCTGCTGTGGTGATTATGTGTGTTTGTGTCCGAGTGTGTGTTGTCTGACCTATCGCATGAAGGAACCTGCTGTTTGCAATTTGTCTCCTGCAACAGTGGCTGTGGCTCTCTCTGCTGTGTCTCCTTTCTACCTCCATACTTAGCTGCTCATTTCTCTCTTCTTTGTCACCCAAATAAAATTTGCACGAATGTGCCTCAAAATACAACAGCATTAAACCATGGCACTGTTTAGAAATCGGTTATGTGGTGGTGGATTGCTGTAAATTCGAGTGTTGGTAAAAAACAAACGAAATACTTCTACATGCCAAGAGAGCTGGTCACAGTGTTATCCTTCCTGAATCAAGTCAGGGTTTGCTGGCATCATAGCTGAAGGATGTGGACAGTCTGTGTGACCAGCTGGTTGGGCAATTTAATGCAAAAACCCAGTGGAACTGGTGCTGATTAACAGTGGACAGGATGTGCTGAAGTGCACAGAGACAGAACAGTTTACTTAACTTCAACCAAGATTAGTTCCTTCAGTAGCATTGATACTTGAAACCAAAACTAATAAGAAGCAAACTGTCACTGTATTGTTTTATCCTTTTCCTCTGTGGTATATCCTTTATATGAACCCTGTGAGTTTCAACCCAGGCTAGCTTCACTTTTGAAAACGCCCAAGCTAGAGAGATATTATAGACCTCAGTAGAGGTTTATGAACGTGTATTCACAGTGTATGTAGAGTGCTTTATCTGAGTGATTTTATTACAGAACTATTTGTTGTACAAGAAAGCTAAAGAAGCCTTGCCATGATGCCTCCAAACACAATTCTTTATAAATGTGACCAAATAGCTTAACATTTTGTTTGACCGTAAAACATTTATCCAGACACTTCTCCCTTGGTCAACAGCCTTTTAGTTTGGTGACTCAAAATATCCTTTACTGTAAACATAAACCCTTGTAATTCAGCGATGTCCTGTTAATCTCTAGCTCCCCCTTCCTAAATATCTCATATAATTTGCTGTAATTTTGTGGTGACAGGTTAGGAATTACGTCATATCTTGAAGTGAATAAATGTTATTTACAGCTGTTTAAATAGTTTAGCTTGAAATCAGCAGATGTTCATTAATTGTTCTAAAACACTGGGTGTCTAAATCTTCTTCTTAGATGTTTTCTGTAATACTGTACAGGGCTACAGTTGTTAGCGCAGTTGCAGCTGTAATCAAGTCCTTGGATCAGGGCTTCAGGGTTTTTCTGCATGGAATTTGCTCGTTCTTCCAGGTACATTCCTGGTTTCGCTTCTTGTATTAAACCTTCCTCTCACAGTCCAAAAACAGGCATTTTATGTTAAGCCACTACATCAGAGTTTAAGGGTTTCTTTCTTGCCCTGTGATGAACTGGCGACCTGTCCAGGGTGAACCCTGCCTCTTGTCCATTGGCAACTATTCACATTCAGGCCTTCTAGGGTTGATGGGGACCTGGTGCGTAACTGGTTAATGAAAATGGATAGTAGCTATGCATGCATTTAGCCTATATGTCTAATTTGGATTTACCACTGGATGGAAAGTTAAATTATAACTTGGAATTTTTGTTCTGATATTTTAAAATAATCAAAATTGTATTTATATAATTTTTCTGAGGAAAAATAGCTGGTCAAAACAGGTACTAAAATGCCTAAAATGAATTTGATTCATGCCTATGATGAATGTCTGAAAATGTGTGCATATGAAACCCATTCGGCTTTCCACCAAGGTAGGATGTAATCATATTGTCTTCTGCATAGATGAAGTAGTTTTGATCTACCTATCCACTCTCCCAACATATACTGAATTATACAGATGGGAATTAGGGAATAAAACAAAGCCAATCAAAGTTGAACTCAGCTTACAAGCTGGGAAATTTAACCAAGTAACAAACAAGTGCTGAAGAAGAGTGATTGTGACATGACGTACTCAGAAGCTCACTTTGTATTCCCATATGCCCCAAATGAAAATTAGCACTCATGAGAAATTTGTGATTTTGTTCTTCATCAATCATAACTGATAATCTTCCATTACACTATGTGACAGGTGTGTGATAAGATCTGTCATGATTGTGTAGTTTTAGCTGACAACTGCGATATAAATAATCACTACTGATAATTTAGCTTTCTTTTGTTATTTTATGCAGTTCCTATAGAGCATTGTAGAAGTGATTGTACACACATCCTGAGAAGATGTGAATATTTTAAGTAAAAATGTTGTTTTCTTGACTTCTTTGGGCATTTATAAAAAGAATATGACTAGTAAGGGAAGACATAAATAATAATTTGGTGCTGTCACCGTCTTTCCAACGTCAACAAAACAGATTTCTGTGGTGCAACTTTTAGGTGTTTTAGTTTTGTGTGTTGTCCTCTCGCTCTGCTGAATAAGAGTTGAAAAACTTGCATATTGCAGTAAGTGTATGGCTTGGTTGGTGTACTAGGAATAATTACTTTTATGCTATGCAGGATACTAAAGGTATGATAAACGTCACAGAAAAGTTCACCACTATTTTGTCTTTTATTATCTCTAACATGTAAATCATGGTTTAGATTTCTTTTTTCCTATAAGCCACCTTCCTTAATTACACTTTTTATTTTATTGTGATTTTTTTATTTGAGTCATAAACTCAGTATTTTTGTAAGTATTCTACCGTTATGCTCCTGGTCTTTTTCTTGCTGTGACCCTGTGCTCCCTCAGCCATGCCCTCTTTGTCTCTCTCCCTTTTTTTCCTAGCACCTCCTTCTGTGACTCCTCCTCTTTTCTGCTCTCCCCTGCCTGCCATGTTTCACTCGGCATCCCCACTGATGAGCCATTTGCTACTTCTTGCATTATGCATGAGTCTCCATGCTCAGGCAGAGGAGCCTGTCCAAGACTTGGAGTCAGAGTTCAGTTAAGAAAAGTAGGGTTTGATTAATCCTTTTGTCGAGTACTATGAAGTGTAGGAGGAATGATGGGATGCACTCTGAATAAACTACTTTTATCTTGTCTAATTTTAGTCCAGGAAAGCTTTTTAGTAGATGTTTTTAAATGGTCTCTTCAGCACACCAGTTTTTAATTTTTTTATTTCATAAATATGTCTGAGTTTTTCATAAATGGGGGGGAAGAATATCAGAACAAAAATAGTCCAAATGTGCAGGTACCTACAATATTGGAACAGGAGACAAGTATTACACATTTGGTTAACATAGAAAAACAAAAATAAGAGTGTACAAATAATCAGGTCACAAAGTCAGTGAGAAAGGAAACTAGCTGGGTACATCAACAACTCTTCAGTCGCATCACTGACTGAATAGTCATTGTCCTTCAAGTAGATAACGAAACAACTCACTTTTCTGAGGTAATATCTACTCTCATCTACCATTATGTTGTAGTAGTTTAAGGCTTGTATTACTTGTTTTTGACTAATCTGGTTTATGTGCTGTTCTCCAAATGTCCCAAAGATAATTTTTTTCTAAAGGTCTGCTTTCCATGCATTTTGTTCAGAAACAGAAGAATCAGAAGATTTGTGTCAGCAAGTTGTAACATTCTGAAATGCCTTTTCTAAAAGGATTTTTCTTAAGGATTAACTGGTTTTATTATTATTATTATTATTATTGGCAACTGTATATTCAATCTATATCTTCTAAAGCAGCATATTTCTGATTCAAATAGTAGACTTGGTACAGTTCTTTTTATTTTCTTTATCTTTTTGCTGAGCTAACAAAAAATATAACAGTTGTTTAGCTGTAAGTTAAAGCTAAAACAAAACCGTGTTTCAGTAAGCTACAAACATCCCTAATCTTTTCTTCTATTTACAAAGTAGAATCTGTTTCTTACCCTGCAGATTTGATTGTGCACCTTTGTTCCACATTTGCCTAATCTCCCGTTCTTGTTTATGAAAACAATATGTCATTTTGCTCAGGCTATAGTTCCCATTTTAATTTTCCAGGCGCTTTTATGTTAATACAGAATAGCTGCGGAGAATACAGTCACATTTGTATGCGACGCTGACTTCATCTGCGCTTCTGTTTCAGACAGGGTCAACTTTGTTGTGAGCCTGCAGCTTCTCTGTGCTGTTTGGCTGCATCAAAGTGTTCTGGTCAGGAGAGAAAATATCTGAATATGCACAGTACAGCTGGAGCAGTGGGGAAGAAATGGCAAAAATAAACAAAAGAAAACTCAAGCAGCCAATAAAAATTTAGTGACAGAGTTCAGGCCACAGAGAATAAGAATAACCGGGCTGATTTACATAAAGTAGAGGCAGTAACATACACAGTACCGGCACACTGAACACAGACATCCTGCTTTTCTCTGTCACAAATATTATTTCCGTAGCTTTGTGAAATAAACAATATTTGCCAGTAGTGTACCAGAATAAACATCTTCCTGATTAGATCTTAGATTAGAAATTTTAGCAGCCTTCTACACTCATTTAACTACTTGGTTTTTTTAAGAGGCAAGTTAAGACATTGAAGGATAAAGGATTAAAGTTCTGAGGTCTGCACATTAAATAGCAAATGTTTTGAAGTACCCCAATTAAAAGACGTTCCCTCCATTGTTTGGTACAAATTTATCTTTGTAGTCTGAAGAAAACGGGTTAAGAGTTGGACATTTTGCCTGGAAGAGCTCTCCAAACACTGTACATCCATGAACAACTTTTTACGACTATCTTATGTCAACTTGTTCTTGTCTTTTAGTTCAAAACAATAGTGGAGAATAATACACAACATTTAACCAGTATTACATACATCTACATTAGTTTAGGCCTATTTGTCATTGTACTGCATTAAGTTATATTTCAATGTACATATGAATGCAACTGTCTCTGTATTTCTTGTAAGAGAAATACTGTCCCATTTTAGCCTCAAAATGCTGCTCATACACAAGTTCACTAGGTCAAGAAAGCCACTATTACATTTTGCATCACCTAAGACATTCACACATTCTGTTGTTTAGCCATTTACTTTTTTCTTTGATATTGGTTGATGATTTGACTTGTAAAATAATGTCCCAAATTAATTGTCTGCAGACAAAACTCACAGAAAGCATTGTGCTACTTTATGAATTTACTGTTTTGTTTTAAACATTGTAACATTTGATAAATAATGTTACAGAAACTCTTTACATAGCTCTGTCTCCTGTACTGAGAGCTGTCTGTTGATGTATTGACACAGCCAGCACAGATACATCGGGTGCTGCAGCAGCTAGCACAGTTTCACTGTGAAAGTTGTTGTATGTAGAAAACACCTATGGGAAAGCACAAAAGACAGATTTTTTTTTTAAATGACAGCAGAAGTTGCAGCCATATAGCTCATTCAAAGACAGTAATCCACCAGCAACAGTTCACTTTAGTCAGTAACTTTGACACCAATCATTTAAAAAGAAATATTGATTGGTGTGGGAATGTAATACTTGTAACTGGACAGAGAAATCCCGACTCGCATCTTTTAAACCATGTTTAGGCCTCTGTATGCATCTTATGTTTGCATGGGACGCAGTGTATCCTTTCCAACAAAAATGTTGCTCAGTGGTTGGACATAGCACTACTATTTAATTTATATTAACAGAAGTAACAAAGAATGTTAGTTTTTCTTATAAGATTTGTCCAAACACTGATCTCCTTTTATCAAAACAAACTGCCGTCTTCACCATTTTGGCAGCTTCACTGTTTTTGTCAAGATGTGGGAAATTAGTCTTAACACTTCTAAATCCATTGTTTGTTTTGTCTTCAGAGGTTTTGCCTGTCCTTTGCCTCCCTCTCTTACTTTCACTATTTTCAGACTGAAATCCCGTCTGCCCTGCTGCGTGCTGCCGAGGTTATAGAAAGGCACTAAATCATACTTGCACAGGACACGGGATGCCTGCAAAGCACCAGATTGTCAATTCATTAGTTGATGAACCTGGTGACGGGTAGAAAAAAATGCTCAAATAAAGCGCGAGTGTTGAGTATTAGAGCGTCCTGTCTCGACTCACTCTCACAGTGGGAATTAAATGTTGTCATCGTTTATCAGCAGCACTTTGAGATGACAGCCTCTTCAGAGCTGCCAGTCAAAACACCAGCATTGGCTCACTGATCATTTAGGAGAATTTGTGTTAGCAGGTGTTGTTCTGCAGTGGAAGCACCTGACATTTTATTTTTATTTCCAACTTGCTCTGGTTGCTTATTTTGTGCATTCCTGCCCCCACCTTTTCATTTCATTCATGGAGGAAAAAGGTTTTGCTGAGCATGCATGTTCTTTTTTAGCACTCTTCGGCCTTTCTGTGCACACATTCACACCTGGAAGCACGCCTCCCCCTGTGCATCCAAAATAAATTGCTGTCCTCAGTGTATCTTTGTCTTTGCCCTGGTGTGCTACGTGCAGAGATTGGCTTTGTTATTCAGTCATTGTTATTCAGTAGGGAGGGGGGAAGGGCAGGGTGTGGCTAGGAGAACCCCACCCCCCACAACTTTTAGACGCCCGTATAAAGCCTCCTTTCAGCGAATCTCCCCACCAAACATGCATCATTTATGCCTGTTTGGCTCGCCTCTCTTTTTAAAACACTGTGCCATTTCCCCTTTTTCTCCTGTCATTGTTCTAATTCAAGATTAAATATTTTGCTCCAAGATCTAAATTTTGTTTTTTCAAAAAATTCTACTGAAAAAATATAGAAATCCATCGTTACAGCAGTGATTGCGCTTTAAAGTGTGTAGAAATATCAACATCTTCACTTGCTTCTTTGCTTATTGATGCATAAGCACACTCAGGCTTTCATTTACTCCAAAAGTCTTGAAGAGATTGATCACTGAATGCACAGGGAGAGGTAACCCAGACTAGAGTTTCAATATAATTTGTTAGTATTTGAGAAGCCAGTTACAAAAAGGTAGCAGAGGACAATTTGGACACAGGGAAGATAAAGGTCGCTGCCCCCTATAACTGAGACAAATAGGTTGTCTGGTAGAGTATTTGTGAGTGTGTGTGCATGCGAGTTGGAGTTTACAACAGAGAGAAAGGAAAAAGCAGGGTCACTGACAGCAAAACAGGAACTGTGCGAGAGGACGATGAAGATGAACTTTATTATGAAGCCCATCAACACTATGAGCAGAGCAGATGTACAGTCACAAGGCCGAAGGGGTGTGAGAATTGCGCAATTCTTCATTAGTACAACATGTCGGTGTGTGTTTTCTCTCTTGACTTTGTCATGACAGCCTCTCCAAGTTTTATTCTTACTCTGTAGGAATCGCCTTTCTGTCAGCCTTCTGGGTGCTGATATGAAGCTCTCCTGCTAAGCTGCAAAGTCTTTTGAAGAGATGCTGTCGGATACGTTGCTTAGCAAGACAGTGAAGCCACCAGGGGTTCTGTGTTTGGAGATCTTGCTCTAAGTGATAAAGAGAGAGACAAATAAAAACACACTGCTGCTGTTTTTGCTCTGCAGATGCAGAGCTAATATTCATAAATAATCAGGGTTCATATTATACCCTACATCCTCCGTGTAGTCACTTCTTTAATCTGTTTGAATTTGCCAGATGAAAATGATCAACACTGATAATTAACATGACATTTTTTCTTTATAATTGATCCTGAAGACCAGGGTCTTACTGGGCTGATTTCTGTGTTTGTCTAATGTAGCTATTAGGTAGAGCATCAAAAGATTTTGTAATCCTTAGAAAAATGAACCCTGATGTATTCTGGTGCTTATTTTGCTTACCCCAATGTATGTAGAAACTTGCGTTATTAAAAGGTGATGGGGATGATGAATGTTATTTATATTGAAGTGGGAATTTTTAAAATATTAGGCAAAGAAATGTAGATGCTCATATCGCAGTGAAAAAACACTTGTACAGCATTTTTAGACAGCTGATTGACTTAAGTAATTTTAGTAATAAAGTATCTTTTACAGGCTACAATGATGACTAGATATAAAGTATAAGTGAAGAAGCATTAAAGAATAATACAGACTCTGCAGGCCAATTATACAGTAGACTGGGCATTCAAGAGAGGCTTAGGTATGATAATTAAAGAGGGAAGTAAAATAACAAAATAAATTGAAAATGTGAAAATCATATTTGTTAATACAGTTTTGTTTAATCTATTTGTTAGTCAGTCTGCATTTTCAGCTCTGAAGAGTGATTTATTTCAAAATCTTATTTATTTTATTTTTTTTCACCATACTTCATATTTTTGACTGCATGTCATTTCTGGATAAAATCTATGGTATAGTAGTGATAGGGAGACATCTCCTTGTTACTGCAGTGGGACTATAAAACTACTGTATTTTCATTCTTCACACTTCAGCAGCATGCTGGTTTTTATGGGGGAGGGTGTGTGTGTGTTCATGAATCAAAGTAATGAGCTGATTTACACCTCTTCATATTCTGCAAATGAAGAAAATTATGCATAATTCCACGTATAAACCATCCGTAGTTTTCCTCTATCATTTTGTTTTTCTGTAAAACTACTAATGGTTTAGTCTTATCTTATGATTCATGTCCTGATATATATTTTTTTCCGTCTGTGGATTTTGGTGAGTGCTTTTTTGTCATTGATATTGATGAAGCTGCCACCCCTGCTGTGTGCTGGATCAAGCATTTGATTAGATGGTGTAGTTTTTTCCGTTTTGGTTTGGCAGCCTCTACATCTCCGTATACTGTATCAGGGTGTTATTCGTCTTCCTCTAATGTGTTTTATTGGCTGAATCCATGAGTAGAGATGAGCCATAACATTCGTATTTGTCTGTCTGTTTCCTATCAAGGGCATTGTTTTCAGGGTGTCAGCATTGCTTTGTTCAGAGCATAAAGTATTTCTCCTTTGATTCATTGAGTGCTTAGTATCTGTTTGATATGTATCACAGCTTGTACTACTCCAGTTCTTGTTTGGAACTGGAGTAGTACAAAACCATCTTGATGGTTTTCGATCTTTTGAGAGTTTTTGTTATTCAACGACGATTCTAAAGTACCATCGATTCTCCCCTTTGCTCACCACATGGAGATTGTGCAGCTAAATTACAAACATCTTCTACGCCACAAATTCATCCACTTGTTTTTGAAATGTCATATCTTAAACTCATCAGTTCTCAGTAGTAATAGTTCTTGGTAGTGTTAGTGTGATGCGGCGAGAAGGCTTTTCTCAGCAAGAGTCCATTACAGTTTAAATTGCTCACAGGGGCTCATTGTCTCCAGTATTGTGTCCAGAATTTTAACATCAACTTTGCTTATAATCATTTGAATGAAACAACTGACAAGAAAGCTAAACAAAAAACACAAGTTGTCACATGGAGAAAACAAAAATATTTCATTTGTTTTATTTTACAAGTGTTCGTAGTGTTAAAGGTCACTCGGCAACTCATGGGACGTCAGTTTAGCATAATCTGAGGATGGAGTAAAGTTGGTTCTTCTCTGGTCTGTCATGGCGAAAGAGTTGAACCATCATACATTATGAGGCTGTCCACCAGATAATGCTTGAAAAAGCAAGGTTTCAGAAATAGTTTTAGACTCAAGTTTCAAATCTTGAGCCTACAAGAAGTCGCAAAATCAAACACATGTCCCCACTAATAATACAATTAGTTGGGACAGACTTAAGTCAAGATTTTTTAAAGACTTAAATCTTGACTTAAGTCTTTAAATCTTAAGTCAAGATTTAAAGACTTAAGATTTAAGTCTTTAAATCTTGACTTAAGATTTAAAGACTTAAGTCAAGTCTTTAAATCTTCATTAATAACGCTTAAGATAAGCGTTATTAATGAAGATAAGCATCATTAGTAACGCTTATCTTATGTAAAAAGTTCTGATAGAAGACTCTTTGGATCTACTTATTCTCTAAAAGGTTGAAGTTGGTATTTAAGAAACTATTTATTTTAGTTTCATCTTCATAATAATGGCCATATGGAAATCTCTCTCACAGAATGCTTTGACTTTGTCAAATTGTCATTCCAGAACAAAATAAGAATAACCTGTCTTAAACATGTAAAAGGCCCAGCATAGGTAGACCAAAGTCGAACTGTTGACACACAGTCACGTGGTTTCGGAGTTTTCATTTTTGTACAGACCTTTCACGGTTCACAAGTCACACTTGGCCGCCATGGTGTTTTCCCATGTGTGATTTACAACAGCAGAAAAGAATGACTATTACAAGTTCACAAATTTGGAGGAGAAAATCATTTTTCACGTTAAAACATAACAAAAAACCCAAGATGTTAGTGAAACGTTTGCCCACTGTATCCAACCAGAACCGAGCAGAGAGAGTTAAATTTTTCAGTAGATATTTTCTCACAGTCTCGAACAATTGCTCCTCAAAATCTGATCTGACTTAAAAAAAAAACGGTGTTTTTTGTCTCGGGACACACATTCTAATTTCTAACTTCACTAAGTTTTGGGTCCTCTAAAAAACAGTTTCTGTGTGGATGAAGGGCAAAAACGGTACAAAACTTTTAAGTTTTAGAAAAAGAAATTCTTGTCTGGGCAGAGGCTTAGGGATAAATGACTTATTAATATCTGTGTATGTAATTTCAGCTGAAATGAGCTTCCTCCATAAGGTGGCGAGGCTCTGCCTTAGAGATTAGGAACACCGTTCTTTCATCTGACCGAAGCTCAGCAAAGAGTTGTTGCTCCTCTGCTCTAATTGCAGTCAGTTGAGGTTGTTCGCATTTGATTAGAATGCATCCCTTCATAGATTTTCTGGGCATGTCCCACTGAGAGGCGACCCAAGGACAGACCTGGATCCCACAGGAAGGACTCCTGACCTGGGAACACCTTTGAATCCTCCAAAATAAGATGGAGGAGATCACCAGGGAAATGGATGTTAGGGTTTCTCTCCTTGACCTTTTAGCCCCTGCTGAGTGGATGAGAGTGTGGGGAATGTACTTGCAGCCAGAGTTTATCCTTAACTAATTTCAATTTGCACTAGTGCTGTTGTAAAAGAATATTCTCTCTCCGCCATTCCTACTGTTTGCTCCAGATCCATGACGACCCGATTCCGACGCCAGAAAAGCTATCATAGTCCAACCATCACACCGCAAAGTTCAACAATCCTTATTTGTCCCCCAGTCCCTAACAAAATGCCGCACAATGCAACACCATGCTGCTAGCACTTCACAAAAACTCATAAGTAAGGGGCGCTGCCCACCACAAATAATAATCCGGACGGAACATGGTGTGCTACATAACAAAACATAATTTAACGAAGCTTCGAGGCAGATAAATTTTAATAATCGAGGTTCTCGAATCATTCAAGGAATCGCTTCAGCCCTAATTTGCACAGTAAAAAAACGGGCACTGTTTCTGTACTTTGCTCTGTCCCACATTGCTATAAATGCTGTTTGACTGTGAAGCCAACAATTGGCAGTGCAGGACATTAAGTCATAAGGTCACAGAGCTCTGTCCAATTATTCGTTCATTGGGACTAAGTACATTTTCTGCTGTTTGCAAACTATTTCTGTTATACCAGCACCGCATCCACTAACTTGTAATAGTTAGTTGACGTAATGCAGGACTGCTTGAGAACTAGATCTTGCTATTGCAGAATAAGATATGAAGACTTTGTGTGAATGGAAAGTGGGTTTCTTATTTCTAATTCCTTCCATGTCCTCCAGTATGTTGTCACCACCCTCTGGACCAACATTTTTCTCTTCCCTGTACTGCATAATGAGCTGTACAGTATCTTATGATTTATATACAAGCACCACACTGAGACTGATTGTCTAGATCAATGTGTTTCCTGTAATCATGGCCATTAGTTAGTTAGTTAAAATGAAAGCAGTCAGTCGGAGAAGACATTGTTTGTCTGCGTATTTTTGGAGGCAAACTGTTTTAGTATGAAATGGGAGAGGTCATATTACCAAAGTGGGCAGTCCTGCACCAATCACATTTTAAAATTGCCTTTCCAACTCAAGTGTCACAATATAGGATAAATCAGACTCTCTGTTTTTTCACACCTCCTCAGTGTCACCATCACTCCTCTACTGTAGTCTTGTTCTCTTCTATAGCTATCATGTTTATGGCCCCTAAAACCATGTCAGATTGAATTGGTCATTATCTCATCTCCCCTCCCCCCCAAGGGGACAGATAGGGTTACTGTTTGTGTGTGTGAGTGTGTGTATGCGATTTTGACAATTGTCTTGTCTGCTTCAATAATTCACAAGGTCTCTGCTGTTACACCTCATGCAATGCTTGGGGGGAAAAGTGAGAGACGGAGTGAGGGGGGGAGCCACGGATGGGAGGGACCATGTGACACTGTAATATGGTAGAAGTGCAGCTTGTAGCTTTTAGTGCCTTTTCATATTCTTTACTGAAGCACTTTGTAGTCTGCAGAAAAAACACCCTGTTTTTTTTTTTAAGTCATTTTTTACACAACATATAAAACAGCTATCTCAACATGTACCTTTTATGTAGGTGATGAGGCTTTTATCAACACCTGAAAAAAAAAAAGCAAAATTCACTGCTTACGCTTACAGTAAATGTCCCACTCTAGCAGTTATGAATTATTCCTGTCTTGTTAAACTGCTTATACAAAGTTCTCTTACTTTCTGTCCACAAGTGTTTTTCTGATGAACTCTGAGAAAATACCACATGAAAATATGAATTTCTCTCCACTACACCAAGGGGAAGAAACTAAACCTTAAGGTGAGAACCAATAAGGCAGATATGTTTTTGTTCTAACATTGAAAGCAATTTACTCATCCTTTTTTGATCTGATACAGGTCGATGAGGAAGGAAAAGCAATTTTACTAAAATTGTTTTATGTTATTAAGGCACCTTTCACACATGAAACAGAATAAAAGCATTGCAGTTGTAAGGAAAGGAAACTTTGTTTCTGAAGCCAATTGGATGCATCTTGTTCAGACCAGCAATATTTGTGCTGAACTTCATGCGAACTCATCCAGTGCTTGTCAGATTAAATAGAAATGTACTATTACTCATAGAGCTGTACTGCTAACTTAACTGGAAATATGTTTTTATTATTATTTATTTATTTATTTATTTATTTTTTCCAAGGGAGCAGATAAGAAATTTGTCTTCCAGTTTTTGCAGCTGCTGTATGTGACTTACAACTAAAATCCAGGAATTATATTTCAGCACCCTGGTCAGCACCACACTGTTTTCAGCCTGTGTGTTGGCGTGATTCTGGTGTCGAGTGTGATGTTGAGTTGCTCTATGCTCTGAGCTGCGTGTTAAAAAAAAAAGAAAAAAATAGTTCAAGTGGATAAAAATGTTTTTTTTTTTTTTTTTTAGCTGGATGTTGAAGATGATCTGCATCACATTGGTACTTTTAGTGAAGTTCTCATTTTTCTTTGCTGAATCTGGTTCTGTTCTCCCTGGCACTGTATGACTACTCTCTCAAATCACGTCAGATCGTTGTCAGTGAAACAGCTGGCTGGACATCCTGTTTCAGGCTGACTTTCAAACCAAGAGAGACATGACAAATCAGATTTAGGCCAGATGGTGTTTTTTTTATCCCTCATATGTTATTTTATTAATTTATTTACTGTACATTTCTTTTCAAAATGGAGAGTTGAAGGAGAAACCAGAATTTAAATGGCATGTGGTGATGTAAATGTAGCTAAGACTGTAATTGTTATGGAGGGCAGCTGGCTGAGCAAAGGACAGTGCTCTTTTTTTCCTATTTTTATTCATTTATTTTTTTTACAGTGGACCATGGCTACATAAAATGGAATAATAAAACAGCCCCAGTAGGCTGGTGGATTTAACAACCACTCATTTGAAACTTATAATTCTGTCTCTAACCCTAACATTAGACAAAATTGTATTGCACTGCTTTTAAAAAATATTAACACCCTTTACTCTAATACAAAGTAGTGCATAATAATTTACAGTCCAACCTTTTGGGTGAATGCCTTTACCAACTTTGTATAACCTTTGCTTAAATTTGTACTGATTCGTTCCAGTACAGTTCAAGCTCAGTAAGATTGGAGTGTATCTGTGAGCATCAGTTTTCAAGTTATGCCAGAGATACTTAATCAGACTTTATAGGGATGCATTGATGTTCCCTACATCAATGCAATATTAATATTGCTGTCATAGCAAATACTTACTGGTATTATATGTAATGTCTCCTTACACTTTCAACACTGTAAGAGTGACCACTCCATCTAACTTGCTTTTTTGCTTTTAACCCCCAATAATCCCTCACTACATCACTGCCACATGACTGGACAAATGTCATTTGTATGCACACACACACACACACACACACACACACACACACGCACGCAAACAGCAGCACGATACATATAAAAATGGGTTGTTAATATTGGTCCAGTTTTACTGATCAGACTCGTACTGATATGTTTAAAAAGTGACTAATATCTGTGGATGCCAGTGTAGATGCAGATATAATGAGTACCTCATATTTAGCTCTTGGTCATTCACACATATATATTTTGATGTAAAACACTACCTTCTAACACCGGTTACATTTTTATGCAAGTTTATGGCTCTACTGAAAGGTAAATGTCTGGCCCAGTTCTAACTATTTGCAGGCTTTTTAAAATATCGGCCTGTCTTTAGCTCCATTAATCTCCCCACCAGCTCTGACCACCAACCTTGTCCCTGATAAATAATGGCATTCCCATGGCATAGTCCAGCTGCTAGGCTATTTTATGGTAGAGAAGTTGTTATTAGGGTATTCAATCTCTACCACTTGTAGCATTTGTGTGTAGGGCACAAAGTTAAATTTTTATTTCATTTGACAAGGCCTGGGTGGGCATCTCTTAAAGAGCAAGTATTCTGCATGGTTTACATGTGTCCTTGCTCCAACGCAGCTGAATTAATGACTGAATTATTGCCACAGTATGAAATCAATTTCTCCAGAGGCTTGCTAATAAGCCTGTCATTTCGTTCAAATGTTTTTAACCAAGGAAACATCAAAAACATCCTCAACATCAACTCTTGAGAATTGAAGTTGGCTACCCTTGGATAGTGGCACCTTCTTACATATGTTTGCTCTAATTAAATTGTAGGTAAGCTATATAAAAGAAATAGCTCCAAAATCTTTTCCATAAAGAACAGATTACTGTTATTTATGGTGTCCATTCTCTCAGTTTTGGCTTTTCTGCAGCTCCTTCAAGGTTTACCACAGGCAGCTTACTTGCATCTTTGTAGATGACATTATGTTGGTTGGTTTGAAGTTCTGCCATACTGTTCTCAATTGAACAGTGCTCTTTTGAAAATGTACAAGGCGGGAATACTCTTGTATGCTCTAACACAGCTTTAAACTTCACCACCACCTTCAGAAGTTTCAGAAAGAAACTTCTGAAGCCTTCACAGAACAGCAGTGTTTCTACGGTTTGAATTACACAGATGAGCTGTATTTTCTAATTAGATGACTTCTGAAGGAAATGGGTCCGATTTGATTTTATTGAAGGTAAGATAAAAAAGACTGACATTTGCACACTGCACTTTTTCAGATTCTTATTTAGGAAATGAAATGACACCATTTGCGATTTATTTATTTTTTCTACCTCACAAATGTGCGCTGCTTTATGTTGGTCTGTCACAAAGGGGGGAAAAAAATCTAATTAAATACATTGATGTTTGTTGTTGTCATGACAGAAAAGGTCAAGATATATAAATATGCTAAAAAGAAATGTTATACATTTTCAAAGCTGTAAAGAAATAATTTAAACTATGCTAGCTAATATCAGCATTTTTGTGCTATTTTTCAGATAAAATGTCTTGCAAAAAGAAATCAATCATTCATGGATTTGTTACCACACCTCCAAAGTTAGACTAAAGCACTACATCAGATTTGTGTTATATATTCCCTCATTTCAAATTGTATTGTTTCTATATATTTTTTCTTCAATTTAAGACGTTGAATTGAAATATCTGCACAAAAATGTGCAGATATTTTTCAAATAGATGAAAATAGATGTTTCATCTATTTTTTTTTTATCCATCTGCTCTTCCGTCTGTTAGCAAAGGGCAAATAAATTAACAGACTGAATTTTTGTTAAACTTGTTGTGGTGTTGCAGCGTGGGCAACCAAGGGAGTCATTAGGATTTGGCATAAAAAAAATTTCCTATTTGTTAAAAAGGGGGAAAAAAAACAAAAAAACACCACTTCACATGTTTAAAATGAGTTATTTCTGGATCATGTTCTTGTGATAATACACTATAATGATATAATGACCATATGATAATTTTATATGGTCACTTGACCACAGTCATGCAAAGAAAATCTTTAAAACATTGTAGAGCTTCTGATTAGACATGATTACAGTAATAAGCATCATGCTTGGCTGAATTTGACATCTGCTTATTGCTGCTAGATAATTGGTGTTACATTTCCATAGTGCATAATTTTAAATGATGGTAATTGTGGGGTGTCTTGCAAAATAGCGAAATGTATACAGTGTTTTTAAGCTGGCTTAAGTGCATAAAAAATATTAAAATCATTTTAGATATATTAGGTCCTCTGTAGAAGAAAAAAATTAATTTTTCATTCTCAATGATAGGTCACTTTCTTTTTTTTATTTGATAAATGTCAAACTAAGGACAAAACAATGTGAGTGGGGGAATAAATCAATACCCTTCAGACAGAAGTTTATTTGCACATATATTAGGTCTGGTCCATCTTGTATGTTAGATTTTTAATTTTGGGGAGTTTCTTGGTTAAATACAGGCAAAATAAAAATCAACTGAAATTTCAACTTCACCCAGTCTTGTATACTGGGTGAATACACTTCTATACTGGGTGAATAAACTTCTATACTGGGTGTGTTCAATACGAACTTTGGTCCTTATTGAACGGATCAAAGTTTATTTCCTGTATTGCCTCAGACCATTTGTGCAGGTGTGAACACTCAATTGAAATCTGGTACAGACCGAACATCCAGACTGAGACCCACTTTCTGTAGTAGATTCGGTCCGCTTCAAATGAACCCTGGTGTGGTTAGCTTCTGGTGTGAACACAGACTGACCTCCATCCATACTAATTACAGTAAATATTAAACTTATATATTACAGGGCATCATAATAAAAGCGAGCCCTTTAGTGTTGCTAATGCTACTATGTTCTTATAGTGAAACATACATAATCTCATTCAGCTTACAGAACACATTTGGTGACGCCGCTCCAAAATCAGATTATCATATGGATCGAATGAGCTGCTGTTGACATTCAAATGCCATTGCTGTTGTAATGACAGAACAAATGTGCACAACAGAAACGATGAGGACTTCTGTGCTCTATCCAGTCTTCATCATTTCTGCCCAGTGGGATCAATGATTGTCGCCTTTGTGGCTTTGTTTACACATTATATTTCCTTCCAAAAAGAATGAAAAATGCATGCGGTAATAAACCACCTCAAACAAACAAAAAAATTATAATTCCACTTTTGGTTCGGACTAAATAAGTGGACCAAAGGACTTTCCCAGTGTTCATATACATTCAGAATAAATACAACCTTTTTCATCTGATTGGGGTTTTTGTTGTATAGAAATTTTGTTTCCCCAATTTTTCACTGCAAGGTCCAAGTATAAAATGTTCCTTTCATCTTCATTCACCACGGAAAGCCACATGTTACAAGAAAGTGGTAAAAATGTACATAAAAGCAGCAACCATGATCTAGTTCTCACCCAATCCAGTAACAATTTCTGACAGGGTCGAATGCTAATTTGAAATGAAAGCTACACAGTCCAGCGAAGCATGCTTTCTGAAGACTGGAGGTCCACCCACCTCATAACAAAAAGAATGATGGATTCACATTTTGTTTTTTTCCCTTTCACTCTGTCACTCCTCAGTTCATCTCTTATCCTTGTGTCATAATAGGAATGCATGCACATTTTGTATGTGTTGACACCAGCAGTCCGAGGGATGGAGAGCCGGCAGAAAGTGATGGGAAGAATGAGAATGAGGCCAAACAGCCAGTCGTGTTAGGATGAGTCAGGAAAGATTGATTCTGCGGGTGTTACACTTCAGTCGATGACACACAAAAAAAGAGAGTGGGAGAGAGAGTTTGTGGAAGAAAATGTATGCATGTAAATGTGTGTTGGACAGTGACACAAGAACTGTTTGACACCTTTAATTAAACTTTGCTGACTCAGCCTCTGGGCTGCAGTTTCATTTTAATAAGCCACAAACCCTGCAGCCCACCTGGGATAAACCCTGTCTCTTTAAGCAGCCCTGCCTTTTCTGTCTGTGCTTGCATGTGTGTCGGCGTGTGTGAACGTGTGTATTCCTAACCTTGAAGAACAAAAGCCTTTGGCTCATTCTTATCGACCCTGTCATGGATTTTTTTGGTAATAAAATGTGCTGGGATGTTGCTGATCAACACTGTGAGCTTCGCTTATCTGGAAGTGACAGATGAAACTCATCCATTCCTTCTAATACTGGCAGGCACGGTGTCACTGTGAATGACACTTTTTTTTTTTGTCCTGTTTCAATTATGGGATTTATTTAGTCAGAGCCCTTAAATTAGACTGCATTAGAAGCTGAATAATAGACTGTTGGGCCAAATCATGATCTCAACTTGGCTTGTCGTAGATGGTTTAATCTATTTATGCCATGAGTTAGAAGAAGATACGAGTCCATAGTCCAAGTTATTAATTTCTCATATTGCATATTGCCAAAAAGCTTTGAAGAAACATGGGTGAATCTAATTTTGCTCTTTGCCTCTACTGCTTAGCAATGCCTCATCTTTTGCCTATTAAAAATGCAATAGAGAGGGAAGGAGAAGAGCTACCTGCCCCTACAAACTAATGGCATCATAGGGAAGGTTGTCAAAAAAGTTACACTTGAGTTAAAAAAAAACCTTAAACCTTATAATAACTTACTATGTTCTTGTCTGCTACAAAAGCATCAATTACAAAAGCGTCAAATGCCTTTGTAGCGATGAAGATTAGAGTTTCAGGCTTAGACTTGGATTGCAGAAACAAAGACTTCTGACTTGACTTGTACTCTAAATACTCCATATTTGACTTAAGACTTGTTGTATGGAACTCTAGTCTCACAAACAAAGCTACACACAAGAAACTCCATAAAGAACACTTCCTTCTGCATGCACTTGGTTTATCAGTCAGAAATGCCATCAGCTTCTAATGGTGTAAGACATCCTGTTTATGTTAGCAATAATTTCAAAACTTTGATGTGAATGTTTCTTTAACTGCACGCAACATTTAATTACTTCAAGTTGCTCAATTGCACAGTAAAACGGAGCAATATGAATTCAGGTATCAACAGGTTTTTAAGTATTTAATTACAAAGACGCTAATTATTTTAGAAGCTGGTGTTGGTGATCAATTTTCAAGATAATTTGTAGCGTCTCCTAACAATTTAGTTATTATTGAGTATTATTATGTCTTATTATATGAAAGTTGTGCAAAGGAAGAAATTTAATTTGTAACCTTCAGCAATGTGGTGATATAGATGGTATTTATGGTATTCATTTAATATTAATTAAATTTAATATGAATTTAGTCAGTAGATGTTGTTACAGTCTCAAAAATTACTATAATGTCAAGTTTGTTTATGTTACAGTGTGATGAATGAGTCTCTCATAACAGGAAAGAGTTAGCAGCATTATTAATCAACTTTTAAAGGACTGTCCCATTTTATACGAGAATGTTGCATCCAAAATCCATTGCAACTTAAAATTCTAGACCAGGGCAACACTTGAAATTCAGAGATATGATAATATCAGGAAAAAAAATTACTCAAAGTACCTATGCAAGTCCTCTTTTTTTTTTTTGACTTTTACAAGGACTGAGGCTTTTTTACGTGACGCACATTTTAGTAAACATTGCCATGGTAAAAGTTATACCAGCCTTTTGTTGGTATAACAAAATACCTTATTTTCTGATGCTTTGTTGCATCTAATTCCGCTGCCTGTATCAATTTGTATTTTGTATGCAGAGTTGTTTTGCGGTTGAAACATTAATATAAGGTCTCTGCTATTGGAAAGATTGGCAGAAACAAACAAGCTTATATTTGTCACAGGCTGCATAAAGAATTTTATTGAGTGGGCCAAATAGTATCTGCAACAAAATATTCTCCGTTTGCTCATGTGTGACATATCTATTTATCATGTAGTATAGGAATAGAGCAATTTAAGAAGCAGACAGCCAGTATGGTTAAAACTATTTTGTTTAGGATGTAAGATAGGTGCCTTTACAAGCTACCAGAAAGTATATTTTTAGTGGTATAGTTAACATTCCTAAAGCATATTAATGCATTTGAAGTAATGAACAACACTGTAAATTACTTAACTTTCTTCTAAGCTTGTGCACACCCACACACGCTTTCTCGTATATACATGCCCTCAAATGAGAAAGTTTATGACCCTTTACTTGTGTGTGGTGTAACTCTTTAATACTGCCGCCTGTCATTGTGAGAGCTCTGACATTTAGGTGGAAAAAGTCAACACAAACACTGACTTTGTTCTGACTGAGTGGGTGAGAGTTTCTGTGAATCACTTCATCTGGAAGTACTTTATGCCATTGAATGTGACAGATTTGAATGTGCGGGAGTCTGTTTATGTGTTAGGACACTGTACGCCTTAGTAAATTCTGTCTGTTCTCATGTTTTTATTTGGTTCTTTTGTGACCGAACAAGACCTGCATTGCCTCCATGTGAGGTTGTTCTTTAGGAACCCCAGTTAGTTGTGACTGTAAAACATGGTGAATAAGATGAATTCTATGGATGCATGGATCTGCCATCTCTGCCAAAGAAAAATATATGGGGCGCCGTTTAGGACAGAAACCATTTACTCTGGAGTGTGTGTAAGAGTGTATCTTCAGCAGTGTATGCACGGTGTTAATGGTGTGTGTGGGAGGAAAATTTCCTGCCATTCCTTAACTGTGGACCATAAAAATAGATCTATATAATGCTATAATCTAAAAACTTTATAGCATTGTTCATGTTTGACTAATGAAACATTTTGTGCTAACAATATCATTTACACATTCGGTCAACAAATTACAAATGAAAAAAATTGTTAGAGCATGATAAATATGTATATTGTAGCAACATGAACTGTAGATTGTGTTAACATGCTAATATGTTGTACAAACATGAAAAGTGATTGTTGGAGCAAATAATTATGCATCTCTCTTTTACTTTTGCTGGAGTGGCAGCTCTATGCTTTTGTAGGATTTCCTATTTTGAATATTTTCTTTTCCTATCTGGCATATTAAGTGACTGGTTGACTGGATGATTGAAGGTTTATTTTTACTTTTTTTTTTTTGGAGTTGCATTGTCCCATTGGATTACAGGGATGTTCAACATGCCAAAGAATGACAAAATGCCCGCTTCTGTTTATTAAAAAACATCACTCATGTCCTAATATATAGTTTAGTGATGCACCAATCAACTGGAGAGAGACCGGACTGAAAACCACCAGTGTCTTTTCTGCCATTGTCGGCAGGCAAGACACTGAAAATTCATGTTTTTCCTTTTTTCATGTCTTACCCAACCCCTCTTTACCATTGGTGCTATAAAAGGTAAGTCTTTGTTCTTTCTTTCTTTGTTGGGTGTGTTATTGACTGGAATGTGTTTTTGTTGACAAAAACACATTCCAGGTTCAAGACCTTTGCTAAGGTCTTGAAAGCTCTAGAAATGTTGCAGGTGGAGCTGCAAAAAATATGCTAACTTACTGCCTTTGTGAAACTCTGTTATTCTGTAGTTTGTGGTTACATTAATTGTGACTAGAGGGATTTGCGCCATGCTGTTGGCAACATGGCTTGTTGACTTTGTGCGGTCGTGCATCATGTGTCTTAGGAAGAACAGCCTTAGTTACCACAACACAGGCCTCCGGGCTCATGTGTGACAGCAAAGACTTAGCTCCTCTCCTTTGCTCTCCCAGAGCTTCCTTGTACATTTCATTTCAGTGCAGCTTAACATCACCATAAATGGCAAAAACTGTCTTGTCTGTAGTTTTAGTTCAAACAGGCAAAACAAGCTGACAGGACATAGGTGATGATGCACTCCACAAACACCACAACACCATGTGAATGCACAAAGTGTGATAACCCTGAGATGGGTGTCATGATCTCACTGACGGTGTTTATCCGCCTACTGACAACTATCTCTCTTCAAGTGCATTTCAAGATCTTTCATGCAAGGTACACAAAATTTGCACAGCAACAACATAAGAGATGAAATAGAAACAATTATATGTACAAGTAATCTGTCAATTATGCGAGAACCGAGTGACTGCTGATCTCGACAGTGCCTCCTGTAAAAACAGAATTTGGAGAAAATTTCCACTCATTAGATTTCAAAGTTTGGCTTTTAAGCTCCAAAAATTTAATTCTGACAAATGTGTTTGTTAAAGACACGTACACTCCTGAATCCAAAACAGAGTTCATGAACAGTTTAATCCTCTCTTAAGTAAGTAAAATCTAAACTAAAAGAATTACTGATTTCTATTTTTAGTCATTGATACAGTGGCCAGATGTAGTATCAGCGCATTGATCTCACTTTGTTCTTCAGTAAAATGTCTAATAAAATAAGTCACGTTTCACTGAAGTCCTGTTGAGTTTATATAGTTAAGTTATGAGAAGAAACATAACAAACTGCCGACGAGATTTAAACGGATCCCCGATGTGCATGCAACGACAGAGAGGGGGAAAAACCTTGTGAAAGTGACGAAAAGACAAGAAGAGGAGAACAGGAAAACCCTCCGTCTGGAAGCTAATGTGGTTTGCTAGCTAAAGACCTACAGAGAGAAAGTGAGTAATGAACACCATACGGAAAATGTCGGGAGGCGTTGGACAAATGAACATATTTGAAAACGGCACAGAGGACTGGACAACATATGTGGAGCGAGTTGAACAGTACTGTCTGGCTAACAGTGAGATCAATGCGCTGATACTACATCTGGTGTTCTTCCGCATAGAACACAAAATAGTGCCATTGAATAATGTATTGTTTTATCACATACATAACAGTTACCTATTTAAATAGTGAAAATTTTGACATCACAAATTAACTCGTGATGTCACAAGTTGATTTGTAAAATATGGCTTTTACAAATTGAGTACATAGACAAAACATCTGTATAATCTTGCCATTTTATGGCATTTGTAGAAGATCAATATGTCAAAATATGTTAACATTATTATCTCTGATGCCAAAGCAAATTAGAAACACCCACTTCTGTTAAAACAGGCCAAGCATAGTTATGTTGTGTTGCTGTTTGTTGTCAGTAATTTTGGGTAGATTTAGGGATTCTTTGTTCAAAAAGCAATTTTATGTAACGTTTAATAAAGCAGCTTCCTAAAACAGCATCATGGTTTGAAGGCTTTTTCAACTAAGCAGATTTTAATCTGAGAACACAACATGGCACGTCCAGAAATGGCAGCTGATCAGTCAGTCAAGTTTATTTGAATAGCACATTTCAGCAACAAGGCAGTTCAAAGTGCTTTACATCATAAAGACACAAAGTCATAGAACACAGTCAAAAGTTTAAACATATTTTCAAGCGCCATTGTTGCATATCAAAATGATTATTAATGTTTTATTTATCATGGTCCAAAAGCAGCTCTATGCAAGTGGGTTTTTAGTTTAGATTTAAACAGCTAAAGATTTTCAGCTGTTAGTAAATGAAGGTTAGTGGTAGCAGTGCATTTTCTCTAGAACAATGTGTTTTAGTAGCTCAATAAACCTTCATTTCTCCCATATTACTAACGACCAACATGGTCCAATATGCTACCAATAATTATGTGTAAATGATGTCCAAACCTAACAGAGCTCATTATTATAGGACTTGACCTGACCAATGATTAAATGAGGGCCTCTAGCAGCTGCTGGGCAGCGAAAGCAAAAGGCTCATATGGCTCATAATGTTGAATTAAAAGCCTCCATCATATTTGCACTGGATTATGTGTATTTGTGCTCTGCCTCTCCCCTTACTGATTTGTTTGTTCAATGTTTTCAGGCCAGATGAACAGCAGAGCATCATGTTTGTACCTTTGTAGAAATCTTAAATTCATAACACACATAAAGCAAGAGACTTTGCATAATAATTGCTTCAGAGGATGCTGACTTTTAAATAGACAGTTTAATTGTTTTTCTTCCTTTCTACTAGATTTCCATAGACTGGATTTTTTTTTAATAATTTTTGCTATAAAATTAATATGCGGATGAAAGCACCTTTTGAATTTTTTAATTAGTCTATGTTTGATGTTAGCGGCAACTTCTTCTGCTGCTAAGTCAACAGTGTAATCAGCTGCTTGTGCTCCTTTCATCAGTTTATTTTTATGTTGTTTTAGGTGGGCGTCATGTAGATTGAGACCACTTCAGACTATATTCTCTTTGTAGAAGTCTAATCCTCCCACAATGAGTTTATCTGTTCAGTGATATTAAGGGGAATTTAGAGGATGTCAGATACACTTGTGACTAATATCCTGATAATTTGAGATCTGATGTTTGCAATGGCCCCTTTTTGGTCTACTTTTGAAAGGTTATGCTTTATATCACCTGATGTCAGTGTATTTTGTCAATACAAAGCATTTTATTCATATTCCTTTGTCTTGTCTGCTAAAGTTGTATGAAATCCCAATGTTAGATTTGGATATATCAGAAAAAACTTGTCTTTATTTAAGACAAGTTTTTTTGTTTTTTTTTACTCAAAGAATCATTTATCTGCTGTGATTTAGTTTTGGTATAATCATCTTTAATAAAATCTACATAGTACCATGGAACTTTCAAAAATATCAATAGTCTATGGCTGATAAACAAACAAATCCATGCAAACCACATCCTCAAATATACCTCACTGGCAGTACAAGTTTATGTAAATTCAGCCTCATTTTATTCTGCTTTTGATTCAAAGAATAAATATTGTTGGATGTAAATATATAGTTTTTCTTAGTGTGCTAGAGCATGAAAAATTTTGTTCATACTTTCCCATATTTACTAAAGATGTTTGCTTTAATAAATTATGTGTTTCCATGACGACTGACAGAGACTGTTCACAATTACTGTTGACTAAAGCTGGAAGATGCACATTTGAAGAAAAATTATATATCATTTTGATCCAAAACTTGTACTAACTATGAACAGCAATGGAGGCCTGGTACTCTGAACATTTACAAAATGGATGCTCTCAAAAACATCCACTAGTGCTGAATAAAAACAAGCTGTTCTTGACCTCTGTTAACTGCTTCCTCCATTACTAAGCCTATTGAGGAGTAGCTGCTGACAGGATATTACAGGTCAAATTAAGGTCTTGGGGGTCAAGGCACTTATTTCCTAAAGAGTAGAGTGGGATGGTTGTGGGTTTTCATTTGGGTACAATTTAGCCATCTGTAGAGTAATAGTGCCCTTTTTTATTTTGCAGCCACACATTTAAAATATGACCTTTTATTGAAAAAGTCACCAGAGCAATACTTTCTGGTCCTCCTCACCAAATTCCATGTCAGAGGTTTTGTATGAATGTACAATAATAATAAAAAAAAACATATTTCCATTGTGACATGAAGAGGCGTGGATTGATTTTGCCTCAGGCAAATGGTGCTCTGTGACACATGGAACATTTCAATGATGGAGGGAGGAATGTGTTCTGTGAACTGCTTGCCAAATCTCACTGCAAATATTTCAAAGTATCAATAAAAAACAGACGAAAAAAGATTGCTTAGACAACAGGGGAATGATTGTAAACACACTTTAAAATCCACAGCAGATTACATCAGGAGAAACTAAGGATTTTGTCATGACCCATTCTAACCACCACAGGTTATCTGTCACTGATTATGCAAAAGTTTCTGTGCCAGAAGCTTTTTTGTTTATTAAGAATAAAAGAAGCTCCACAAAATATGCAATAAAAATAAAATCACAGTTACAGACAACATTCGCAGATGAGAGAATATAGAAGGAGACTAAGGAGGTGAGTGGCTAAACTCACTTCCTCGCTTTGGGAAGTGACAGCTGCATTACTTCTGTCATTCATTAATGAGGTGCCAGGTCATTAGTGTGAGAAATGAGTCCAGGTGTCACAGACACAAACAAACACATTGCTAATCTCCGTTCTCATACAGAGTGTCATCAGCCTAGCATAAATAAGAGGAATTAAAAGTGAGTTGAGAGGTCAGGGGAAGAAGCAGTAAGCACTGTAGGGAAAGCACTAAGAGAAATTGTGACAATTGAGAAGCTGGCAGCGATGTGCAGTATTACTTGGTGGATGCCACAAATGGAAAGTATCCTGGAAAATGAGAACACGGGCTAGAAAAAATGAAAGCAACATAAAGAGAGAAAAGAAAAGAGATGTGAAGTGGTTATTTTTGCAGAGAGACTCCTTTTTTGAAGTTTGGACAATGACAACTGTTATTCCCGTCATCTGAAGAGCCCACTAAGTCATTACTGCAACAAATGAGTCCTGGTGCACAGAGACAAATAAGCATCACTGATCAAAAGCTTCAAACCAAATGCCAATCAAAAGCCATGCTTGTGATGAATGTTTAATAAACTATTAATGAGATGGGGAGTGAAAGAAGGAGTCGATGTAGTCTGGGCTTTGTTTAATGTGTTTCCCTTTACTAAAACTTTCATAAGTTATCTATCATTTTCCTTTTGGAGTATACATGCCTTTGCTTTTTCTCATTATTATTGTTTAATACAACTTGTCCAATATTTGACCTAACCCCGCAAGTCTCGTTTTGCCTTTTTTGTTTTATTGAAACGATAATGAGTTAAAGCTTCATTGTTTTGTTATATAATTACAGATTTTCCAGACATGTATAATGAAGAAACAACATTTTTGTTTTTATTCTGAAGGCAGCCAGGGTAAATGATTTAAATGGCAAATTCAATTTCATCTTATAGTGAAAATATACTAACGTTTTCTTGATCATTCTTGGCGGTATACTTTAAAAGTTAAGGTAAAATACTGAACAAAATATAAACTTTACATTCAGAAGAAAAAGCTTTATGATAAATTTAGCAAGAGAACAAAATGTTTTGGGAAAACCAAGAATCAATGTTTTAGTGAAGTAAATATTTCACAAAACAATCAAATCAATCAGTAATTTAGTACGAGTTGATAAGTTGATATAATGTGTTTTTTATTCTTTAATTTAAAGTAGTTTTCAAACTTGTGAAAAACCACTTGGAAATACTTTGTGTATTCATAAATCAATCAATTTCTTCATAAATCTAATGCTGTGTTTTAAGGATTCTAATAACCTTGTTCAGGTTTGACCAAATTGATTCTGATTTTTGACTGGATGTTAAAAATGCAGTTCACTTACCTTTCAAAATTAAATTAGCTCTGATAATTACTGCATAACCTACCTTCGAAATCAAATCCAAATTTCAGAGCTGTTAAACAGTCAAAACAAACTTTTTGTATAGTGCTTTCAAATACTTTTATGTTAAAAATATCTCTCACCTTGGTATTGTTCCTTTTTTCTACTACAATGAACCTGACATGTTACTAAGCAAGCAATTTAGAAGCAGCAGGGGGTTTCAGTGCAAAAACTACACCCTTCTTAATTCAAAATAAAGAACTCGAAATTAATTACATGACAAGCACATAAAACCCTTTGTATTAGGGGCTAATAATGTTGAGTTAAATTTATTTCACCAAACAAAGTTATGCTAACACAGCATTAGACCGGCTCCAGTTGTGGTCAAGGTACACCAATGTTTTTGCTTGAAAACTACCAAAAAATAAATAAATAAAAATTTCAATCATACAATTCTTTATAGTTTATATAGTCATCATGGTTTCTCCAGCTCTTTGAAGCTAAAAGCTGGAGAAGCACCTTTTGTCCACTGCCAGTCATCTGGCTAAGTGTAGGCTACTGCTTCCTCTCTTACAAGAAATATTAATTTTATATATATGTATATATAAAATAAGAATAACGTAACATTGCACCTGTAATAAGAAAGATGTCGCATTATTTTAGCAGTGGCTAGACGGTTATTAGATGAAACTTCACAGGCACTTTATTGACAATAACTACTGGGCAATTTAAACAATGCTCATGTCACAAAATACAAACACGTATTTGAAAAGGTCTTATTAGTTTTTTGTCATAGAATGTGCATCATATTCTTCAGTATTTCCCGCCAATTATAAATTAATCACACTATCTAACCCCAAATATAAGGATTTCTGATTATATAAACTGGATCTTCAGAAATGAATTTGACTGCATTTGTAATAAATCTAAACTATTTTGATTTGGACTTGAATGAAACAGATTGTATACACTTTAGTCACTAACACTGCAATAGATTGAACCTATTTGGTCAACTGGTAGCTGTGATTTTGGCTTTCATGTAGACTTCCTTATGATCACATTTGCTGTAATGCAGTTTCACACAGAAGCACAAAACTGTCCTTCCAATCTGTTAGGTTACTCTGAAAATTACATATTGAATCTGTGTTTGAAGCGACCAGCTGCCTTGTTACTATTTTGTTACTCACATAAAGTCAATTAACTTTAAATATATTAGGAACCTGAAGCAGGTGTGTTTTCTGACAACAGTGAGAATTTGGAAGACTCTGTAAAATAACACTGAAAAATACTTAGTCGTAGTTTAAGTATATGCACCAATCACAGCAGCTCATTTAATTGCAGAAGACAGTTTTCTAATGAGTTGGGTAGATGGTGGTGGGGAGGGGGGATCGGGTCAGGCTGTCATTGGAAAAACTTCTCCTGGAGGCAGAGAAACCACAATTACATTAACTTCTGCATTATTAAACCCATCTGTATTACTTGTTTAATTAAGTGATTAACACATGCAGTGGCAGTTATTTTCTTTGAGTTTTCTATGTGGCCAATTATTTTACCTCAAATGCTGTGAAATGACTTCTAGTTCTGTATAAACTCCTTGTAATGGTTTTATTTTGTAGAGTGAGCACATTCAGAGGGCATGTGCTTTTTTTTATTTTTTTAGATCTTGTCTCGCTAATTATTAAGGTAAGCATGTTAAATTTGATCAGGATACAGATTGAAAGTTACAATTTATATTCGCTTTTGGCTCAATTTACCAATAGGACATAGGGCCAAAGAAAATTAGGCAGTTAAACTATTTATCCCAATTACTGGAGAAAGTATATTTACAAACGTTTAGAGTTTATATTTAAAATGACAACTTGCCCATTTATTCTGACCTATGGGGTGAATGTACAGTATGGATGCCTGTGTGTCTGTCTACACCAAGTAAACATTAAAAATTTACTCTTTTCAGACTAAACTGACCCAGAAATGATCATTTACTGTCAGTGTGCATAAGATGAGCCAAACTACCATTGGAAATTCTTAATTTTTTTTTATCTCAAAAGGGCAACTTTATGCAGAATTATGGCTTTGCTCACCCTAAAGTTTTGAATCTTTTTAACAAATCTGGAGCTGCTCATATTTGAATGATTCTTGATTTTGTATTCTTCATCATATTTATTTGTTAAACAGGTAGTCGACCTTCAATTTAAGGTCTCTTATTCATGTGAATGTTCTGCTGCTTGCTGTGACGAAGCCACCTTGGGCAGAGTGTCACTAGGGAGCCCCGGGTCCTGATGAAAAAATGATTTAATCATGCTCTTTCACTGGAGCCTGCAAGCTGTGTGTGTTGAACGCGTGTCCTTTGGAGTCCTTCAATTCCAAAAATGAATTGTGTTTTGCCTCAATCATTCATTTAAAAAGGATGGGATTGGATAGACAGAAAAATGGAAAATAGAAATTCCCACGGTGAATAAAGGAGCCTTGAAATTACGATCAGGCGTCGCAACCCTCCCCCCCGCCAACTCCACTCCCGTTCAATCCCTGCTTCCCTGTCTCCCGAGCCGTTTGACGACAGTGTTTTTAAGTTTACCTTGATCTCTGACCGTGTTGGAGGTTCGCTGTGAGCTGCACTTTTATTTGTTAACTGATGGTCTATCACTTTTTTTTTGACAGGAAAAATACAGGACATCATTTTGGATTTCTTAGAATCAGGCATCAACCTCATATTTTTATGAGACATGAAAACATGAAAAAAGAACAATATTCAATGGAAACGTGGAATATAAAATCATCAAAGTTATATTTAAATGTACTTTTAATTATACATGCACTGAGCATCAGTGGGCATCACCTTGGAATGTTTTACCTTTAAGTAACAATGGAAATATTTTTAGTTTAACAGAAAAAAGAAAACATTTAAGTACCTCAATCTTTTTATCATATCAAACAGGAGTTTTTTCGTTGTTTTAATTCGTTATTGTTTCATTATTTTACTTTTTTTTACTTCTACCACTTATTTGTAAAGCAATTAATGACACTTTTGATGAAAATTGTGATTTTCATTTTATTGTTATTATGGGTGCTTAGAATTAAATGTTTTGGAGGAAACCTGATTTTACACATCAATATTTTTTAAGGTACAAATTCCTGTTTGACAGAATACAGATTTTACTTGGAGGTTATAATCTTCTTATCTTTATATTTCATCAAAATACTTGATCAGCATTACAATTGGAGAAATACTCTGTAATGGTTACGTATGTGGTTACAAAATGAAAGAACTAGTATGAAGGGACAAAATGGCTGCATGTAGGTATGGAACCAAGGTAGTAACTTGACAATAGGCGAATTGAACCAGAAAGTTCATGAGACCATAGAACAGGTTTGCTCATCATCAGTGATACTAGTTTGAATTAATACCAGTAAAAATACATGAAACATCCAACTGGTACCCCACGTTATAAAAAGATTTTGCAGAAATGATGTTATTATATAAGATGGCCCCAACAACAGGAGACACTTCTTTGGTTTTCAACAAAAACATCCAGTTACCCATTCTTGGCCAAATGATATTGTTGGGAATGTCTGGATGTACTCCAGGCTTATTGAAGCCTTAATGAAAGCAATTGAGTTTTACTAGCTTTTAGGAGAGGATTGTGTTTGATGGAGTATTCCATTTAGAGTCTCTTGGGGTTAATTGAAGTTGTTTGAGACACAAGGTGCAGCGACTGCATGAAACAGAAGCAAGCTTTACTGGATGCGGATAATGGTCTGTTATTGGGAGGTGGTGAGAAAGACAAAGATGTTTTCATTAGCCTGCAGCCACACTTAGCCTAATGTATTGTCGTATAATGAGTTAAGTGTGTTCCTTATCCTTTTAGATGTTTTGTACAAGTAAACTACAAGAAGTTTCTTTCGTCTGCTAACAAATGTCTCCCACAAAGAGTTCAAGATTATTATTGCACGTAATTTTGTCTGCATTGTTAACTCTCACTTTGGTAAGACATATCTTGTTTTACACTTCCATCTTTAACTCAAAGAATACCAAGCTTACTGTAGATTTGACACATGAATGTGATGAATGTACAGCTTTTTGGCAGTCCAGCCAGAGAGGCGATGTTGTTGTCAAGAGGTCAAATATCTAAGCTGTACATTTTTTATTTTTATTTTTTGGATCACACTCAGTTTGGTCCAGAGCCGACTGTGTTGTTCTCAGAAGTGAACAGAAAACTATTCATCAAAACCTTTGGCAAATTTTCTGCTATTTTTTTTTTCTTGTAAAGATTTGACCTTTCAAAACAGTTTAACTGATTTTTGTCACTTAAGAAATGTAATGTAGAAGGTATGTGATTTTTCTTTTTTTAACCTTCCTGCTTTAAGTGTCCATTTATTATCTTAATTTAGAGCACAGATGATGTTTCACCTTGTGTGAATAGCTGCTGTAATTCAGGATTTTACTACTTCAAAGACAACACGAGATTTTAAATTATCCTTAAATATTTTTATTATGAAAAAAAAAAAGCAATTCTAAAAGCAATTCTGCCTGGGGTTTATAGTGTACAAACCCTCAACTTTGCAATGTGAACATTTTCTAAATTTTTTCAATCCAGTATGATCTTACCAATCCCACCAGTGTAGCATTTACTGTCACAAACTGCAGCATGTACATGTCTCACACATTGCAGAAAACGCTGTTTCCTCCTACCATTCTTGCACTTCCTCTAGTTTTATTAGCTATCTTTATTTTCAAAAACTTCACAGGAGCAGAAAATGGCTAACTTTGAGTCTAATTCTTACATTTCTAACTTGGAGTTAAGAGTGTTATCATTACATTGGTATGCTAACTTGCTTGGGAAAAGACTGGATTTTGTGGTACTAAGTGGCCAGGCTCTGGTTTGGGCTGATCAAGTAGAAAATCAGTCGATACTTGTAACCAGCCGATTTTATTTGTGCATGCCTAGGTGATATCATTGTGACGATGAGCATCTAATTTGGAGGAAGAGGCTATGACGTTTTAGCAGAGCTAAAAAATATATCTATACACTATTAATGTGAAGAAATACCCCATTCATGTTAATTGATATCATACATTCAGAGTCACAAGTGATGACCGAATCCATGTGTAGAAACCAAAGATAGGTAGAATGCACAATGACTAAAATCTTTGTATATTGAAATCTGAAGTAAATCTCTCACATTAAGAACAGAGAATAGAGATTTTACATAGAAAACAACGTTTTGACACCAAAAGAGATGAGTGAAAATTTGCAATGATGCATTTTCATGTATATGAACTTCCTTCCTTACACTAAGTAGGGAGGTACATAGTTTCTAGGAAATATTCAGGCATAAAAATGTAAAGTTATAGGATGAGCTATCTGCTTGGTTAAAAATACATTAAATTACAATATTTATGTGAAACATTGGCTCAAAGTGATCGTGGCCTTAAGGAATATTTTGATGTTTTGTTTTCGAAAGAGTAAAAAAAAATGCACCAGTATCACTGGTGTGTACTTAAAAACACAGCTTGACAAAACTAATACTTCAGCCTTTAACCTCACTTTGCATTTTCAACTCTTCACCTGTCTTTCCTCTCAGAGATAATACGTTCCCTGTCTGTTTTAGTATGCAGAACACATCCCTTCTTCCTCCTATCTTTTCAACTACTTGAACTGTGCTGACACACATATTCCCAGTTACAAATATCATAGCAAATATGCAGTCACAACAGCAGAGAAATGTAAAACCACCTCTGTTGCTCCCCTCACTTTCACAAGGCTTGAATTTGAGAAGAAAGGATCAATCTTTACAACAGAGATTAATACCGTTGCAGTCATTTCAATTACTTTAACACTTTAATATCAGCATTTTGATTAGCACCCTGTCAACGTTATGATTATTACGCTAATTTTGGATAGTACACATTGTGCCTTATTCAGTTGTTCCCCCACCAAATTATTAAAAAGTAGCGTTCCACTGTTTTTGTTTTTCTGCACTGGACTTAGTGTTATGATCTGTGTGTTTATTTTGAGTTTTCTGTGTCCCTGAGTCTCCTTGTTGTCCTGTCTTCCCCTTGATTGTTTCCCAGGTGTGTCACATTCCCAGGTGTGTCTCGTTCCCTGATTACCTCTTGTGTATTTAACCCCACCTCAGTTCCTTGTTCCTCGTCGGGTCCTCGTCTCACTTGACGTTCTTTTCACCGTCGTCTGTGTGCCCAGTCCGTCGTCTTGTCCTTTGTTTAACTGGTTGCTACCAGCGTTAAGCCCAAGCTTCCGCTCGGCCGTGCTGCCCGGTGTTCTGGACATTTTTGGACTGTGTAATTCTGGACATTCTCTATTAAAATCATTTATTTCACCTCATCCTGGGTCTACATCGTCTGCCTCACCACCTCCACACCACCACTGCATGACACTTAGTTTAAAATAATGAAAAAACAAAAGGTTGATCAGATGTTACACTGGATGCTATCAATTGGTTATATTGCATTACATTAGGCTTCCTAAAAATCCCATGAAAACAACTTTCAGAAGCAATACTTAGTGGGGATTTGTTGATGGGGAACACTGTGTAATAAAGTTATTCACATTTGGAAAAAATAAAGATAATCTTCCAGTTTTATCTTTACTAAATGACTTCCTGTACAGGTTGTGATTAAAAGGACCCTCTAAACACCTAATAATCCTGGTGATTGTGGTAAAAGCTAAATCAGTTAAGCCTCTGTTTGCCCTTTCTGAGGCCACAAAGAGATTTGATTGGGCTTTGTTAAATCCTGCATGATTTGCCCATCTGTGACGGTTCAACTCACACATCTGTTTTATGTTTTGAATAAAATTAGTTAAGTAACGTTTTCAACCAACTTATGGCATTATCTAATATGACATGATTAAATTATTATTATTATTATTATTATTTGTTTTGGAAATCTTGTCCATTGTATTATTTAAGCCAGAAGAGAAAATAAGTTACGTTTCTAATTATTAGCACTCACTTCTGTGACCTCATGGAACGTTGGGAGTGAATTAGGACACATTGCTTGGCGAATTTACATTTGAAGGTACTATTATTACAAAGGATAAAGGAAATGTTCCTTTATCATGACTTACCTTCAAGTAAAATCTGCATTTTCAGAAATACAGTGCAAATCGCTGCTCAGTTAAGCAGACAATTTATTTTTTGCCACATATGATGGTATATCTAAAGCATATTTAAGCTGGTCTAAATATGAATAATATAAAGGCATTATATGTGACATCAAGTTCTGTCTGGTCTACTAAGTACATGTGCTGCTTTTCACTCAGAGTTCTGCTGTATCAGGATGGCTTAAGCCCTGACGTCATTCATTCTTTCCTTACTTACCATTTGTGGATGAAAATTCAGACTATGCACAGTGTCTGAGCGCCCCTTTGTGGTCAAATAATTTAGCTAAATTCATCTGAGAGCAGGTCGGGCTGCCTTTAGTTGGAGCAAGTTGAATATTTTCCCTCCTTTCACTTCACTCCTACATCAGCTAGTCATTAAGTTTATTGTTCTGAGCAGAAGACTTTTTTTCCACAAAAAAGAACCAATAAAAGGGTCCCATGAAAGGTAACATCACCTTCTTTCACACCTGACGCTTTTGTGAAATGGGTGACAAAAACTCCAAGTGCCCTAAGAGAAGCAGTTTATAGCAAAAGAAACAGACGGGGGTAAAGAGCTATTATCACAGCAGTTTATTTATGGAGGAAAAAGAACAAAGTAGAAGAATACGAAAGAGGGGAACATGCTGCTAAATGTTACTGCCAGTTTCAGAAGTTTATGTCTCATTTATCACCATTTAGGACAAGATGGAAAGAAGTAAGAGGAAACAAGATGACATGAGTAGATGCATTTGAGCATGTTAGATTCTTGGCAAGAGACGGGAAATGAATAGAAAAAAAACATGAGAAGTCATAATGAGTTTTGAAAATAACTAATTGTTTTTTTTTATATTTCTTAATAATGTAAGTTTCTAAATGACAATGATGAAAAGCAGACAGCAGCTCATTATTCATTCTTTATAGACCTTGTTTGATGAAGATTCTGCAGATGGCCCACCTGTCAGCTTTACACAGCCGTTTTCAGACCATGTACGGAATAGCAAACCAGCTGTCTGTGTCAATGAAGGATGTAGATCTCCGTTATTATTCAAAGCAGCCCACTAAACACAAAAAGACCTCCCAGAAGAGTGCAGGCTCAGAGAGCTACACCCAAAACAAATCTGCATTTACAGCAGGGCTTCTGGTAACGTTATTAAGACCCTCCATCACTCTTACTGAATTACTGTTTGAACAGCATAACGGAAGAAGTGTGTGAGGGGTGTTGGAGTTCTTTATGCGCTCCACACAATTCAGAGAGATTTTGTTAAGAGCTTTAAGCAAAGATGACTATAAAGATTCATGGAGTGCTCCTCAGAGGATAAGACTTTTGTTTAAGTCTTACTATCTCCCTGAATTTTTGGCATGACTGTCATGTTTTCAGTCTAATTATACACATTTTGGTGATTACAATGTGAGAACCAAGGATTCTAATTAGAAATGCTGAAACTTTACCAATAGACTACGAAAGAAGAAGATTTTCTCGGGAGCAGCTGGAGAAGCTCAAGGTGATGTGTGTAAAATCATGTTCTCTGAAGCACTGAATGAAAGGTGGCTAGATTCAGGCTGCAATTCGGTAAAAAGAAGGTTAAGAGCTTGAACTTATCTTACAAGGTCTACATGTAAGATGTATATAAATGATGTACATAAAATGATACCAAATTTCCTATCAATGACATACAGACTTTAACATGGATTTTCAGACTGAAGCTCATGGACTACTACTTAATCTACCATCTGTTTGAAAAGCATATTCTCTTTGGCTATATTAATTGCACATGAATAGAATATAAAAAATACCCCAGAAACCACATATGTTGCCACATTCATTTTGCACGTCAGCCGTATTTCTATGGAGTTGCTGTTTTTTCCAAAGAATTCTATGTTTGTGTCATATTTGGTATCTCTTCGGTTTAAAATCCCCAAGTTGCTGATCATATCTTATCACATTATGTTTGCATTGTGCTGTATACCAAAATATATTGTATGAAATAATTATGCATTACATGATATACTAAAATGTGTGGTGTCTAAACTGTTAATATTATTCTGAGTGAACAAATGCAAAATTTGTTCTTACATCTGCCAGGGACGTGAATAATTTAGGTTGGAAGTGGATTAATTTATGTTATTGAATCCTATTGTGATTAATTTCTTCACATCGTATCATATGCCTTAAAACTCATTTTGTATCTTATCACATTGTGTTTTATCGGCTTGTATTGTCTTATTACAATTATTGTTTTGCAAAATACTTTAAAGCAACAATGTGCTAATTATGTTTAGAACCAAACACATAATTTAGGACTTTCAATGAGGTTGAGTTTAATGCTCATTCAAGAAAAAAAAAAACACAAAACAGATACAGTCAAAAAGCCGCAAGTTGGAGTAGCTGTGCTGGTTATTCTGCAGGGTGTAAACATAAACACCACATCCAGAAAAGCAATCTTGACAATTTATTTGATGGACTGAAAGATGGATGAAGAGAGAAGTGGATGGGACTGGTGGTTCAAGGTAAAACTGCACATGATTTAACATCCAAGGTCCTGTTTCACAGAAGCAATTTGTATGACTATTTCTATGCAGATAGTGGAAATGATGCCAAACTGCCAGTGCTATTTTACAAATGGTTAGCACTCAGACTGCAAATTACAGATATACGCATCTTTCACCATTCTTTGTCATGCAGATCTGGTGCATTTGTAGTGTAGTGTTCACTTCTTGATAAATCTAATTCCCCAAAGTAGCACCAAAGATGGCCCAACTTGCAGTACACATAATGTGCTGTTGCATGCATATCATACTTCATACATGAAGCTTTTTTTTTTTTTTTGAAAAATAATAAACCCCAGCAGGAGTTTAAATTCTGAGTTTCTTTTAGAGACGGACACAAACGCGCTGTGCTTGTCAGAGGTTTCCCCCAAGGAATCAGAATTCTCTTACATACCTGCTTCACATGAATCACTATTGGTAGACTTTGTGTCCTGTGTGAACCACAGATTCATATATATATTGATATGAATTTGACAAATGAGTGAACACTGCTAAGCAAAAGCTATTCATGAGTTTATTTTACATGGAAAATATGTATTTTAGGTGACAGAATATAGTATTCATGGAGCTTCTGTATAACACTCGGGTGAGTAATGTGGTCAGTGACGAGCACTGCTCTGTTTGCTTTGTCCCTCTACCTAAAAGTGAAGGTCAGTCTTTAAAATATGTGTTTGACACTGAACACCCAAAGCAATAAATCTGGACGGTGACTACAGGTATTATTACATAAACTGTATAATTCCTATTATGATTTTTGAATGTACATGTTCTGAATCTGCTCGTTTCATCGTAAAAGGACACGTGAAAAGATGTAATTTGCATTTATTGCTGACCTGGGAAGGTGAGGATTTTTATTAGACAATAACTCGAATGGAACTTTTTCTCAGGAGAGCTCATTAAATCTTATTTTGTTCCTTTTAAATCAAAGTTAAGAACATCTTGGTGTCATTTCAGACTTTAATCATTTTGAAGTAAGAGTGACACAATGCTCTCTTTACAGTCACACAGCACTGGTGGTCTGATAGAATCTACAGCAATAATTGCACTAGATTCTTGTATTAATCCGGCGGAGGAGAAACGGCCCTCAACCAATGAGAACAGCATTTACGTGGTTGGAGAAGCCAGTCCCCTTGTGGGCTTGTTAGGGACCTGATGTTTGTTTGTCGAAAGAGAGTGAGTTAAGATTGATGCAGGTTGGAGTAAAACAAAACTGATACTTGGATATGCCTCTTCCATTATCTAAACAAAGGGTTTGGGTTTTGGTTCAGTGGCACTAGGTGGAGACAAATAAAGCAAGCAAGGAGTTATTTTTATTTTTTTTATTGTTTTAGACGGCACAATGGGGGTGTCTTTTTGTTGAATGCTTTGTTTGGTGTGCTTGGCAGAGAAATATCAGTGTTTACACTTAGTATGCTGCTTTGATATGGGGTATTGTGGCACCGTAAACACAACAGCGTGCCGCATGACTACAATGCGAGTCCAACAGCTTCTCCACAGGCTAAACCACCGGCCCACTAATGCACCGGCCCGCTGGGCCCGGGGAGCATATAAACTTTATCAAGCTTCAGCTCAAACATAGAGTCCAGCACTGGGCGAGTGTCGCACACAATTTTTTGTTCAGATATATTTCACAATTTGCTCAACGCGCACCTCCAAAAGCATGACTATAGATTATTTTGTTGCTTTTAAGTTTGACACCTACCTTGCATTTAAATTAACGGGGTTAATTTAAATGCAGATACAGATGAACCCGGTCTGCAAGAACACCTTCCAAATCATCTAGTTTGAGTGAAAGATAAGGAGCACGAACCCCGTCAAGGGTGTCCCCAACTTCATGTCCTGTTCTATGTATCATCTATAAACCCGTCTTTCAGGATTGTCTCCGCTCCGCCAGTAAACTGTGCCTCCAAGCATGCATAAAAAACCTATTTAAAATAGAAACAAGTAACTTTTAGCCTGGCAAGGGAGTCAAGTAAAGCCTGTCTGACTGTCAGGCTTTACTTGGCTGAAATTGCTCTTTGCCTACAACACGTGCTACAAATACGGCTTTATGATAAATGATTGCTATTCAAGAAACAATGAAAGATTATACTCAACCTGGACAATCTAATCAAAAATAGTGATTTGTTTACCTTCGATGTTAAAGAAGACCTGAAAAAGTCGGTATGTGCTTTGTTTTCCAGATCAGTCATGTATGTGTTTGACATCAGATTTCCAGACAAAACTAAGGACCTGTTTTTTCTAAAATTGTGTCTAATTAATTTATACTTTTTGCTTGCTTAGTCTAGATTTATTTATATAGAAAAGCACAGTGGAAGGAAGCCTTAACAGCTCATATTCTGCAATGCCTACAGCATTCATCCTCAAAATGGCAGGCCTTCCACTGAAGAGTTTGTTGCTTCATCTTTACTATTTTCTTTCTAGTGCTTTTACTGATATAGAAAATATATTTTGCTCCAAATCTGCAATTGCCTTTTCTCTGTTCAATACTGCTCTTAAACTCTCCTTGTTCTGTGTAGGTTTTCATTTAGCATTTGACTTTCCAATTGAGTCTCATTTTTATTTTTCTACATCAGCACCTTCCCCTCTGTTTCTCTCACAGACTTTGTTTCTGTTCCTGAGTAAGCCTTTTAGATTCCTGTGAGGCAGTGTGAAATTAGCTCCTGGCTCACGTGGGCCATAGAGATTTGTGAATTTGTGTGTTAGTTGGTGTCAGTCTATAATCTTTACAGCAAACTGAATAGATATTCAGTAATTGCGGTTTCTGTTGCAAAGTAATGGAACAGATGTGCAATACGAATTATTGCTGTCCTATTTGGGAGCATCTTCAGTATGGATATTCTGTTTTTACATATTCCTAAAATTATCAATAAATGCATTTATTTTACATATTTCTATCAAATACTCATAAAGATTTCTCATAGATTTTTGTTTCCTTTTTTGTATTGCTTCACTGGCTCACTGCGGCTCAGACCATGACTTTTGCCTAATTCAGTTGTTTTTTTTTTACAAGCTGTGACCTTTTCATGTTTATTGGACTTTCCCTGTTATGGAAACAAAGAAAAATTGTATTGTACAGATTTTCTGGCTGCAGCTTAAGGTTGGATTTTGACTCTCAGCATTTTGTGTTGTGGAAATCCCTACTAGCCATAGGGTGGGTTGGGGTTATCAAAAGAATCATTTATAGAACATTTCTTGTAATTTTTTTTTTTAAATTGACAATAATCTGAGAATACTTTATTATTGTTAAGTACTTTTTGCAATAGAAACCACAGGGAGAAATTTGGTCATGAATCAAAGACACTTTGCTTAAATTTTCTAAGTAAACATTACAGTTCAATTCTGAAATTTACTTTAAAAAATCCAATTTGGACAGGAACCAGATATTACTTATTAAATTATTTTTCAGTAACTTCAGGTAATTATATCCAAAAGATGTTTCTAGCCATTTAGTTGATTTAAAATAATAGTTTTAATAGAAGAACTATATGGGGAGAAGGGTATACTTTACTCAATTAACTTTAGATATGTTTTGGTTTTCTGTTTCTTGAGAACATTGTTATTTCAATAACACTTAGCTTAGTGAAAAGGCAACTTTTAAAGACAACTTTTTTAACTACTCTACAGCACTTAGTGTCACAGCAGTTCTGCCTTATGCTATTTTCAGGGGGAAAGTGATTGCTGCTGGCAAAACAAGAAGTACTAACTTCTTTCTTTGTGGTAAATGAAGCCCACATTTTCCTGGGAGATTTTTTGCATCCTGTGGCAGATGGAATTGCATACTGTAGTAAATTACATTGTTAGCTTAAGGGAACCAATCTAAATGCTGATGTGTCCTTATTCTGTTGTCATTACACTGTGCAAACAACATTTACCTCATAATGATGAGTACAGAGAAAAGTGTTTATTGCCACTTAGAGTTTAGTCTTCAAGCACAATGTATGTGGTTGTGCAGCATCATTTGTTTGAACACAAATAGGCACTGAGCTGCAGAGATAAATGTTATATGTGTGCCAAGCTTCAGGTATTACCAAATGTATTTTTAACAGTAATGAAAAAAAGTAAAACAAATCCTCTTTTAATTCTAGGATATTATGCTTCAGGAAATAAACATTTTCTGGTCTTTTTTGGGCTGTAAAATGATGTAATAAGTATACAAAAAGCAAAAGAGAGATTCCAAAAATAAAGATTCCAACATGTCACTTCTTATGATATAAAAAATTGTGTGTGTGAAAATCTAATTATCATTATAATACTCAACAACTTGTGGAACCACTTTTTAGCAATAACTCTTAAAACCTTAAATCTTAATATTTGACCTTAGCTTTTTTTTTTAACTTTCCTTCATTAAGGTGGAAGCCTTTGTTTATGCATAGATCTTAAAAAGTTCCACCAGAACATGTCTATCAGGTCGAGGTTTGAACTTTGACTGGCCCATTGCAGCACCTGATTTCTTTTCTCTTTCAGCAGTTCTAGTGTAGATTTGCTGCAGTGCATGATTCTCTTTTGGTAAGGCCTTACCTGTCGGACAAATCTCATTGACTCTAGAATACTTTGGTATTGAAAGGTGTTCATTGTTGACTCAACAATGGGAGGACAACTTAGTCTGGTAGCCACAGACAAGCCAGAGTTTTCACCCTACAGCTTAGCTAAACTTCTTGAAACTGGTTTCATCTGTTCCAAAAACGTCTTGGCAATTCAGATTCAGATTTGTCAACCTAAGTCATGGTGCCATATTCTTTGAGACAAGAGACTTGATCTTAGGCTTTTTCTTAGCACAAGCTGTTTGTATGGTCTTGAACATTTAAAGTGCCAGTGGAGCTTTTAACTAGCTTTTGTTTTTTACTATTGCGTTGAGCATTTCAACCTTTAGGGTGAATTTGCTGACTGGTGGACTCCTGGAAGGGTTGATATTTGATCTACATGTTTATGTCTCCTTAGTAATTTTTCTCACTGTTGAATGATGAACTTTAAAACAAAATGGATATACATATTGCAGCTACAATTGCATCTGCAAGGTCATTTTTGATGTCTTTACTTTTTGAAATTGTGTTAAAACACAACATATGCAGCACATGAGCAGCCATTCCTGCTTTTACAGTGATTATCAATTAAAGAAATGTATTTAATCAGCAGTATCTGGCTGCAACCCCTTGCTTTATATCCATATGAATGTAGCTACTGTTTTTACCTATGAATTTCGTAAAAAATTTTTTTACTTTTTTCCACAGTATTCTGACATGGTTTGTATTAAACCATGTCACCTCTTACTATACAAACTTAATAAAAATGAATTGCAGAAAAATTAACAGGTTGCACATTAGAGGTTAGTGTGCAGAATTTTTTATGCATTTATTTAGCTTAAATTGACTGACTAAATCCTAAAGACAGGTGTGTAAGCTCAAACACAGAAACACACACTGTGGTCTTTTTTTTAATAGGCTAACTTTTTGAACTTTGTATCATTCTTTCTGTTGTTCAAAAAAATGGGCCACACAGCGTTTGTGCAGAGGGAAGGCAAATGGTGGAGTTGCTTGAAAAGTAAGAAGATGCTGAGCACAGAACACATTGAATTGAGGACAACTGTGAGATGCTGAGGGAGGAGCAACTTCTACAAACTTGCTGTGGGGAAATGAGGTAGAAGAAGAACAGGAGGAAAGGATTATACGGAGCAGAGTAATGCACTTAGAGTAAAGAAAGGACATTTATCTCTCCGTCCTCTGGAGCTGCTGCCTTGTTTTCCCAGTGGAGCAGATAGATAAGAGAGAGCCTGTGCATGATTGGCTTAACTCTTGGCTCACTGCCACTGCTGCTGTATCGCTGTGGAATACCGACAGGTGCTGAGGGATTCTGTCAGATGCAATGGTATTTGGACAAGATTGAATAGTTTTGTACATGAAGTCAGCTGCATGAATTTAAATCAGTATATTTGAATTCTGTGTGTGAGCTAATACAAGGACTGCCCAAAAATCACAGCTGCAAACCTACTATCAGTTTCTTACATGTCCCTCACATAATTTCCCCAGATTGTATTAGTTATGGTTTGAGTCCTGTTCTAACTGTTAAGCATTAAATATTACAGAATTAACTCTGCGAGATAAAGAAGTGTTTTTTCTTCATTTTTCCTGTACTTACCTGTTTGTCTTTCATTTTTAGAAGCTTTCCTAGGCGCATGAAGGCAAATTTATTAATGCAGTTACTTTCTGTTAGCTTTTTTATTATTCTTGGTAGCCTAAGTGAGAAATGAAAGGTCTGTATGTTGAGTTTTACAGCATAACAGAAAAGTACATATTTGTTATGTGGATGGAAAAAGCTATAAATGTGGCAGACATTTGTACTGAAGGCATCTGCTTGAGAAAGTGAGTGAGATATTGTGTCGACTCACCATTTGTTGCAATTGCAGCCTTTTTCGTCTTTTGTCAGATGTTTTTACCAGCTTTGCACATCTGTGGACTAAAATTTTTGCCCAGTTTTGTTTGCAAAAGTTGAATGTAGCACTTCTGTGGAACATCAGTTTTCAAGCACCACATGATCTCAATTGCTAATAACCCTGAATTTTAATCAGGCTTTTCTATCACATGAATTTTCTTTGATCTTAGGTTCGACTTCAACCTGTGTGGTCAAGGTCATTGTCCTGCTTGCATGTGAACCTCCACCCCACTCTCAAGTGTGTTGCAGAGTCTAACTAATTTTCTTTCAGCATTGCCCTGTATTTAGCCCCATTCATTTTGCCATAAACTCTGACCAGCTTTCCTATCCTTGTTGAAGATCTCCATAGCATGATGCTGCCACCACCAGGTTTCACAGTGGGATTGGTATTACCCAGGTTTTAGCCCAACTTCAATGAAGTCCAGATACATTTTAAATTATTTTTTTTTGTCTCAAAAATTGTATGATGTTGTTGCTGTTCTATTTTATTTGTTGGGACTGATTAATTCATATGAACTATCTCACTTTCTTAAGCCAGCTAACTAGAGACTGTCGTTCAAGTCGTTCCAACAGCTTGAACAAAACTCAAAGTGAACGAGCACGTTCAGTTGCTGCCCTGAGGATCTGGGATGATTTACATACATGCAAACACAAGTCCCTTTCTAAACTCACTTAAAAACACACTTTTATTCCCTGTCCTTCAACCCTGACTGTGGTTATATTTGCTTTGTTCATTAGATTTTTTTATTTTTCTCATCACTGTTTTTTCCAAAAGTGTTTCTACTTCTCACATGTAGTTTGCGTTCTTCTAATTATATTTTCCTGTACAATAATAGCATTGTATTAAAAGTTATTCATGAGTAAAGACGCACGGCATGGTGTGTTTGGAGTGTTATATAGTGTAGGTATTTCTCGACACACATTGGCAGAAAGTCAAATCCTGCCGCTGTTTTCTAAAGTTTAAATTTGTTGAGTGCAAATCTGAACTCTTTGTTTGGCTTCTTATATTGGGTGGACAACCATGTCTTGATAGGTTTGCAACTATCCACGTTGGAATAATGTGTTGAACAGTGTTCTTTAAAATGGTCAAAAGTTGTGAAATTGTTTTATCACAAAGCACTGATTTAAACTTTTTTTTTTTCCTTTTGCTTTGCGATTTTGCGCTATTTTGTGTCAGTCTGTCACATACGATTCCAACAAAACACTAACGTTTGTGGTTGTAATGTTACAAAACAAATAAAGTTTAAAGGGTCTGAATACTTTTGCCAGATGTACTGTACTGGTTTGTGCTAGCTTTTCTATCTCTTCTAGTTCTGCAGCTCCCTGCAGATATCACCTTCCACAACTCTTCCTCATAAATTATTCAGGATTACAGGTTTAGCTGTGGTACAAACAACCCAATGAAAACAGGTGGGCTATTAACAGTTTGCAATTTCCACTCTGTAGATGCACATCTTCCTGCAGTGATGAGGAGGCAACAGCTGTCAGAGGGGAAACTGTGAAAATGTTCACAGCCAGGTCTTGAAAGACGGACTAAACAAATAGCTTTAGCTTTGTATTTCACACCAAGAAAAGGTTACAGAAGCACGACTGTCTGTTAGCAGACAGCAGCATCAGACTGGGTTTATCATCATCTCGCTTGTGGCTGAACACACAATGGGTGAAGCCCTTTGTACTGATAAGAAAATCAAGGACACACACTAAGTGACATGCGGTCAAGCGCTGCAGACAAAAAACAAACAGCTGCAGGGAAGCAGACCTGTATCTTTGTCAGGCTAAGATAGTGACATGTTGTCTTATCTGGTATTTATTACACTGACTGCTCTGTTCCGTTATCTCTGAATGTGTTAAATCCACGCTGATCTCAATACGCTTGGGAGCTGCTGAAAGGCTTATGTAGTTAAGAAATGCAGCCCCGACATCAAACTGTTTCTAACATGAGCGAGGTGCGTGACGAGGATGTCAGAATCAAAGCAATTGTTTTTTCCTTGTCAGTTTGCTTCCGCGACCCTTGATTTCATCCGCCACAATTTTTCTGTCACTCTGTGTGAAGCTGACATGTGGGCTAACCTTTTTCCCCTTTACCCTTGTCACGTTCTGACTCCTTCACTATTTCAGTAATTCAGATGTTTATCTGTTTACTGTGTCAATAATGGGGGTTGCTCAATTCTTGGCAAACAGATGAGGCTAACAAGAAAATATGTATCGAAATGTCTATAAACCGTAGTCTTACAATGCTGAGAACTGAGATCTCAATACATGTGAAGGCTGGTATTTTGGCAGGATCAGGGAAAATGAGTAATATGTTGAGGAAGTTTAATAATCTGCTTTGCATCTCTATTGCCTTTTCAGCATTTTAAATATTTTTGTGCATTATTCCAAACACCTAAAATTGTACTTTAACTCCTGACCTTAATCATTATAGAGTAGTTTATTCTCTACAAAGTGGGTAGGTGTGCATTACTTAGGAATGAGATTCTCACAGTGGGGCACATTGAATTGAAAAAAAAAAAAAAAGATTTCATAGTGTCATGGTGTTAACAGAAAAAAAGTCACCCATACAATATAAAATAATATACTAGTCAAGAATGTCGTTTGATTGAACCAAAATGCAGGCAGATGAAGGCAGTGCTGTAAAGTGCAAATTTTATTGAAGAAATAAAAAGACCTACAGATCATGGCAGGACGAGAACAGGACATAGGGAAGAGCCTAATGAAAGAATCCAGCAAGAAATGCTACAAATGAAAAATATGCTATTGCATGTGACTGCAAATGGTGTTATAAACTTATTTATTTATTTGTTTATATCTAGTCATTTTGAAATGATCACTCTTAGATATATATATATATATATATATATATATATATATATATATATATATATATATATATATATAAAACAATGTATTTATAAGATAAGAGAGTAGCTTTCAACAAATAAGCAATTTCCCCTTGGGGATCAATAAAGTATATTCTATTCTATTATATTCTAAACCCACTAGAGTTAAAGATCTACAAAGTGTGATGGCAACATAGAAAAGAGGTGAGTTCAATCAGGGGAATGCTGAACAGCTGAGAGAGAGTCCTGTGCAGGAACTAAAACAGAAAACCCCAAATTAACTACAGTTGGTAAATTTTGCAAAAGTAAAAATCAGATGTTTACTTCATGGCACTTCCTTACCAGAAAACACGCTCATCTCTTAGCAACAGATTAACAACAAATATTGTTATTGTTCAAAAAGCATTAGATTTATTCTGATCTTTCGAAATACTATGTATCTTATACAATTTAACAAGAATTATGCTTTTGGTAAATTTTGCGGAAAAGTGAAAATGTTTTTTTTTGCCACTGGTGGTAAATATATTATGAAAGAGACATTCAAAACAAAAGTAAAATTCTGATTTCTACTTTGTGGCAGTTCGTTACCAGAAAAAAACGCTAATCTCTTAAAAGGATCCAGGATTAGATGAACATGTTGGCCTAAATATGTTGCAATTTTCCTATTACCTAAACAAATGTTGTTTGTGATCCACCAAAACTGATAATTACTTAAACAAATGTACACCTTTTGTTATATTTTTCATCCATGGAGGTCGCCATTTCTTCACCGATGGGTTAATGATTTGCTTTGCTCCATTCTGTACTGGGATCTACAGAGTAAACACAGGAAGGCTAACTTTACCGGAGTTGTTATTTATCATATTGCGTTTGACTGGTGTAATTTTAGATAACGCCACACTGTGTCACTATTAGCTGTAATTAAAATAAATAAATAAATAAATTAGGCGAATCTGGATAATTTCTCACATGAAAGAAAAGAGAGCGCAGTGTGAGAGCCGGAGTGGAACACAACTTAATGTGGACCTAATCTGGACCCTGGGCATTTCTCCACTTCTTTGAGCCATTTATACCAGCAGAACCAACGAAGGCTCTAACAGGTGACGGCAGGAAGCTCCTTGAGATGCTAACAGGAGGTGATGCTAACATCACCGATCTGATCGGTCCGGTGTGGTGATAACATAGTCCGGTAACTCTACACAGCACAGCTAATGCCGAACCGGACACGGCGCTAAAGATGTTGGGAAAAACGTCAAAGACAAGCAGCGCTAATAGAGCTATTCCTACTGGAAATGCTAGCGGAGCTATTCCTACTGGAAATGCTAGCGGAGCTATTCCTACTGGAAATGCTAGCGGAGCTATTCCTACTGGAAATGCT
>CAEFZX010011336.1:57351-71621 GCA_903066825.1 Alfaro cultratus
AAATGCTAGTGGAGCTATTCCTGCTGGAAATGCTAATGGAGCTAGAATACCAGTACTGAATGTGAAACCGCTACCAACACTGAACAAAGTTCGGACTCTAACTCGCTGTTGCCTGACTGGACACAGAGCTACAGAAGTACTTACCGGACCAGAAGTAAGTGTCATTCATTGTTTTATTTTCAAAGCTGAAGGCAGCAGCAAAGCACCAGATCCTACGACCAACTCTGTCCTCTTCCTCTGTTTGGTCCTCCTCCTCATCACCTCTTCTGATTTCTACGTTGATCGATTTCAATGCGCTCCGGTTCAAATTAAAAAGGCTAATAAAGTTGCTCATCACTGTTTTGGCTGGAGGAGCCAGGCAGTTGGACCATTACACGTCATTTACCCAGAATGCATTGCAGCGTGAACATGGCGACATTCCTGTGAAATTGTTTAATTAAAATTTATAAAAACTAAATAACCTACAGTATTATTACTGTATTGGTTTTACATTTAAGACAAACATTTCCTAAATAAGGTCTATTTTTATAACTAATCGTGGTTTCCTTTAACACCAAATTAATAACAAGTAATATTATTGTTTATAAAACATAAACTCATTTGAAATACTGCTTATCTGCAAGAAATTTACAGTTGGTAAATTTTGCAAATGTAAAAATCAGATATTTGCTTCGTGGCACTTTACCAGAAAACCCGCTCATATCTTAGCAACAGATTAACAACAAATATTGTTATTGTTCAAAAAATGTAAGATTTCTTCTGCTCTTTTGAAATACTCCTTATACTACTAGAATTGTACATTTGGTGAATTTTGCAGAAAAGAGGAAAAGTTTTTTTTTTTTTTTTTTGTCATTGGTGGTAAATATATTATTAAACTGACATTCAACACAGAAGTAAAAATCTGATTTATATTTCGTGGCAGTTCACTACCAGAACAAAATACTCACCTCTTAACACCAAAGTAGTTATTATTTATAAAACATAAACTCTTGAAATACTGCTTATCTGCTTAGACACAAGAAATGTACAGTTGGTAAGTTTTGCAAAAGTAAAAATCAGATGTTTACTTCGTGACACTTTACCAGAAACCCACTCATCTCTTAGCAACAGATTAACAGATATTATTGTTTAAAAAAAAACAACATTTTTCTACTGCTCTTTTGAAATACTACTTCTAGAATTGTGCATGTGGTGAATTCTTCACAAAAGTGAAAATGCTTTGAGGTTTTTTGTCATTGATGGTAAATATATTATAAAACAGACATTCAACACAAAAGTAAACATTTGATTTATACTTCATGGCAGTTCGTTACCATTGTTATGCCAGGCCCCAGTAAATGAGAAACTAAACACAAAGGACTGAATATAGCTAGACATAAATTGCAATAGTGAAACCCAAAACGAATATCTTTTTCTTGGAGAAAAATTAAGTAAACTCAGCAAAGATTTTGTATTTTTCTGATGTCATTCCCAGCAACCTGAAGCATCTAACACCAGAAGGTTTTTAGACCAAGATGCTAAATTTTCCCCAAGTAGACATGCTGTGCTTTTAAAATGTTATCTATTTGGGGGTCTGGGGGGAGGTTTATCCTATTTGAGAACTGAGAGCCTTCTCTGAATACTTTAAAATGCCTGACAGTTCACCACTTCCTTTTGGCAGTTCTGTCCTTTATAGAGCACATAAATATAACAGAGTGCTATTAGCCGGTTAATTAGACAGGCTATCTGCTTGGATTCCACTGTAGTTCAGAATTCACAGACAATAACTGTTTTTCCTGACTTGCAAATATTAAAACTGCTTGCTTTTTTTGTGAGTCAGGATCAGCAGTTACAACAATCTCAGTTTTTGTATAATCAGAGAAATGTTTTGGTTAGAAAGTAAACCTAAATACTACTGATTGAGCAATGCTCAAATTCACATTTGCTCTTACATTTTAACCTACCAAAGCTGTTTTTTTGTATAAATAGGTTATAAATCTACTATACAGTGGTTGTTAAACCTTCTACTTTCAGGGTTGTTGTCCAAGTGGAAGGTGTGGCCTCTACTGCAGTCTTTTGAAGGCTCTCACAGCTTTTCTTTAAGTATTGTCATATTTATATTCCACCAACTTTGAACATCCTTCCTGTTCCTGCTGGAGAAAAAACATCCCCACAGGATGATGCTGCCATCACTATGTGTTAGTGCATCATTATCACCATTTGATGTTTGTTTTGTTTTGTTTTTTCAGGATGATATGCAGTGTTTGTCTTCTTCCACTTATATCATTTTGCATGTAGGCCAAAGCTTTTCCCCCCACCTTCGTTTAAGGCCTATGGCACTCTGAATATGGTAATTTTTATGGCTTTTTTTTTTTTAGCTGTCATGCTGACAGAATATCCTACATAAACTGCAGCTCCTCCAGAGTTACCTTGGGCCTATTTCCTGCTTCACTGATCGGTTTTCTCTGGTCCCAGCATCACGTTTGGAGGTGGATCATCCTCTTTCCATGATGGACTGATGTTCAAAGTTGATGTTGAAATGTGATGTCCTAAGCTTGGTATATTGTTTCCAACCTATTCCGCAATACAGATTATCTATAACCTTATTCATAACCTGTTTGTGCTTTTTTAGTCTTCAAGACGCTGTTCGTTCTCTGAGAAATACACTGATAACCTCTGAGGTCTTCAGAGGTTTGCTACTACACATAGCTTATTATATAAATTGGGTCAGCCCAAAAGGAAGCAAAAATTAACTTCTATGCATTTGAAAATCTAACTAGAAATAATAATAAAAAAATATAGAAATAAAAAAAAATATGTGAAATTTCTATGCTAAATTTTACTTTACCTCTCTGTCAGAAAGTTGCTTCACAGATTTGATTACATGTGAGGGCTAAACGTGCCCTTGTTACCCAATCAAAGTGCTTGTCACATGGACGATTAAGTTGTCCCAGTAAGCCAAGACAATGAGCCAGCATGCACCGGTCAATGGAACGAGGTCACCACAGTTGTGACGTAATTAAGTGTACTTGTTTTTCATTTGATATGAAATGTCAACAAGTCCACAGTGAGAAAGATCTAACGACTACTTCTCACTGCATGTCGCTTTTCTCTAATGGCAGACGTTCATATCTGCCCTTAAACAGTGCCCTTGAACGCATCTAAAAGCACTTTTACTTTTTGAGGACGCTTAAAAAAGCGTTTGCAGCTCAGTATGACATATTTTTTTCTAAATGCAAGTCTGAAAAGGTATAATTTTTTTAAGCACTTAAAAAGAAAGGGGCAGATTAAAGTCCCCCTTTCTATGTTTCTCTGTTTTTCTCATAAACCGGCTTGTACAACTCTACAGTAAACTCATGTGCAGCACTATTGATTATTCATTTTCCCAACCATTTCTACTGTATTTCATGGCTTGCACAATTCCTGAAGCAACAAAATCACTTGACATTTGAAAAGAAATACAACTGTCATTTTACTATCTGGACTCTTTTTCTCTCTGCACTAATTGCTCCTGTCATTTCTGCTCAGTCTCTTTGTTACTCAGTTTGTTCTGTTATTAGCAGCTGAAAGCTGTTGATTTCCAAAGTACTCAAATAGATTTTTTGTTTCTCAGAATTTCATGGGAGGCTTTCAATTTTCTCCTTCTTTTGTTTCTTCAAAAGCTTGAGTTTTTCCTCTCTTTTCTGTACTAAGTACTTTTCCATAACACTTTTCTTTCTCCCTCCAACACTTTTCGTCTTTCTAATTTCTTGATTTTGTGTTCAATATCCTGACAGAAAATTGGACAGGAAATAAATGAAAAAAAAAAAACAACATTTGGAGAGCCTATTGGAAAGAGAAAATTATGTGAAAGATGGCACAATATTTTGATTAACAGACTGTCCAGTGAAGATTTTCCCTCTCATTAACTTGAAAAAAAAAAGACAGATTGAAGAGGAAGCACATTTTATGATGTTGGCTTTGAGCCACATTTTGGGTTTCTGGAACTGCTGAGAGACGTGTTCGGTGGAGAGAAGGGGGAGAAAATGATGAATGAAGGGGTTTTTAAAAATGGAGCCATTGGGAGAAGAGTGGGGAAGTAAGCAGAAAGAAAATTATTTGTTAGTTTCTGTTTAGCAAGGGTTTCTTGACTGTGACTGTTCTTGTTGTTATTGATTTGCCAGATCCTTACATAACTTATAGAACAAATAACAGTATTAACAGACTCCTTTTCCTGATTTAGTTTTTTTTCTTCTTTTCTTTTTTGAAAGTCCTTAGTCATCCTATTTTACATATTTTTCATCTGTGAAATACAAAATATGAAGACCTAGAACATAAATTACAAATGGATTAACTTTTTGCCTGAAACTTCTTCTGTGTAGACATAAATAAAATGTAAAATACCGTTGCCTCAAAATATAGACCGTTGTGTTAAGTAAAATGCATAACTAGAGATTAAGCATAAAAAGGTGGTGTTCTAAAGTGTATATTTTTAAATATTTCATTTTCACATTTAAATCATTCAGTTGCTGTCAATATAATGTGAAACTGGAACACTTTGGTTTGAATTCCTCGTTATTGTAGCTCCACATGCCCGTCTTTTACCCCTGTCATGAGGTCCATCTCAGAGCAACTCGTTTTGGTGTTCTTTAAATGAGACTCTTCACACCCCGCCCGCCTCCAGATCGCAGAGCGTTTATGACAGGCCTTTTTAACATGAAATCAGTTTTGTCTGACTATCCGTAATTACTTTCTAGATATCTAAAAATGACTGGGCTAGATCCAACTACATTTTGACTATTCAAAATGGTCATTTGACATATCTGAACTTTGCATTCTTTAGTAAGAATAATAATTCAAGATATCTTCAATTATATTTTGATGAGTCCAAATTCCTTTCCAGATATCTCAAATGACATCACCGGATTTGTAATTTGACGGGTTACATATAAGTAATTACAATTTAAGATATCTCGAACATAATCATGACTAGTCAAAATTAAATTAGTCGAAGATAAAGTTAAGATTTTAAATTTATCTTAAGAATTATGTATAAGCCACTTGTGCTGCCACTGAGCTGTCCAAACAGTTGCCTGCAAATAAAACACAATAAAACCAACAGGGGGAAGTTTAAACCTCCAAACCAAACATCAATATCAAAGCCAACAATGACAGCGAAATGGGTGAGGCAAGCATTCACACATTTCTGTTTAGCATGCTTCACTTCTTCTGATGCCTAACAGTACAGTAATCTGATGCAGTGTATTTCTGGAAATACACTGCATCAGTGTATTTCCAGAAATACACTCCTCCACTGTATGTCCCGCTCACAAAGCTCATATATCAGCTTCAGCAGCTGCTGATCAGATCAGACGATGTAGCCTAAGGAGAGGCATAAAGATTGTTCGAGAGGAGAGAAAGGGAAGACATAGATGGAGAGGGGTAGTTTAAGAGACTATGGGGTGGAGATAAGGAAGGAAAGGAACTCGGCGATCTTCCAGAGTCATGAATAAAATGTATAAAGTACACAGTAAAATTTTAATGCTGTTTAGTTTCCTCCAAGAGGCCAGATTTGCATCCTCATCCCCTTATTATGACATCTACGGTCAGCACTGCAGGGTTGGATATGACTTTTGTAATGTTAATGTCAGTATTTGTACAGGCTCACAATTACCCACTTGTGAGCACGCACACACACATTCACGCCTGCACGCGCACACACACGCACCCACACGCACCCACACGCACCCACACATCCAATGAATGCTATTTTCTGCTGAGAGAAGCTGTTTGGATTGAAGCCAGTTCCGCTTTAGTTCCCCTATGGATCGATGTTCCTTCTCTCCATTTTCCTGTCACAAACTTCCTTAAGGGTCTTTTATCATAGTAGATTTTATAACTATCAAATTAAAACAGAGGAAAAAGGACTGACCCAGAATGCTTGACCACATGCACATGGTTTTTATAGAAATGAAATATGTTTTACTCTGTTTTGAAAAGCAATGGTATATTAGTACAGCTTTAACAGTCAGTTTACACTGACCACCCTCCTTTTCTGCAGTTACATCCTTTAAAATCTGTAAGCCTCAAAGTTTGTAATGCAGTGACAAGAAGTCATGAAATGATTTCATAGTGAAACCAGAGGGCATTGTAGGAGAGGATTTGTTGTAAACAAAATCAAAGAGTGCAATAATATTGGCAAAGAAAGATCAGTTTAATGGAGATTAGAATGCAGATAACATACAGTTATTACTTTATGCTGTGTTAATGATTCCTGTGCACAAAACACATATATATTTCAAGGGAAAATTAATAGATTTTCATAATTCAGAGCACATTCAATATATTCTTTTCCTGTTTACACACTTCTACTTAATATGTACCACTTACCACTCCCATGTTCCACAGAAATATGCATGCCTGATTTAATCTATTAATGTAGTGCAATAAATAGTTTGAGCCAGAAGTAATGAATTAGATTATGAATGCTCTTCTGGTGCGGACTCACTTCCTTACTGATATGTTCCTATTCTTATTGTTGTTATTCACTTATTTGAGAAATCAGTTCTTCTTTGCTTCTTTATTACTTTGTCTGAACACAATTGGGCTGATATGAGAGGCTCGTATCTTCTTCCAGATGATTTTTAATGAATGAGCGAGCATGACAACGGCCAGATCTCAGAACATGAACTGAATTATATCATCCTCGGTATGCAGTTGAGTCCTCCAGAATCCTGGTAGTCAGTTTAGTATTTGACTCAAGAGATGAAGCAGAGACACACCTGAAGGTTGCAGGACACCTGCCTCCGAGGCCTGGTTTTGAAGACCCCTGTCATAGAACATCACCAGGAGTTTATTGAAATCCATGCTTTAGCTGGAAATTTATTTATATATACCGTAAACATAGAAGTGAACTAAAGCCTCCAGGGTTTCTTGGATTCAAACTGCTGCTTCAGAGTTTCCTGTTCACAACCACATCAAAGAAAAATCTGTTAATATCGCAAACCATGCAAAAACGCCACAATATAGTAAAGCTTTAACAGCAAGTCTAACACCAGAAATTGGGTTTATCATGTAGTACTTCCATTTCCTAATTGTCTGCTTTTTCCTTCTTTTCCTTTCGTTGGTTAAATCCTCTAGTTGCTAAACATCAAAACCTGATAAAAATGCTTCCTTGCCAACTCAGAACTGTTGAAAAGTATACTTGCATTGAACATTAATTAAAGCAAGGCATTGTGGAATAAACTTGTGTGCAGTTTTATAAATAAGGAATCCCATTTACACTGACAGATTCAATCTATTTGAAATGATTTTTAATTAAATGCTTAAAATAATCTGTCAAGTCATTCACGTATTTGCTCCAGCAGAGCATTCCTAACTTTGAACCAATATGCTTTGATCAGTTTGACACTTGCTGCTGAATGTAGCAGCTCCACTCTTATCAAAGATTATATAATAATGAAGGTATAGTTTTATCTCCTTGTAATCTCTTTTAAAGGTTTGAATGACATTGGGACAGTGTTGCAGTGAGCTAAGCAGGGTATTAATGCTTCAGAGATGTGCACATTCAAATATTAATGGGAGACTTTTGTGAGGAAAGGTCATTCCTGTTACTTCAGCTGAATAGTAATTGGATCACCAGCAACCCTGTGATCCCCAAGTAACAGTAGCTTGTATACAGTACAAGGTCTTTGGTTAGATGCTGGTGAATGCAACATCGTAATAGCTCCAGGTCAGAATTAACATAGCAACTGGTACCACAAATTACAGACTGTCTAGATGGTTGAAGAATGAACAAGACACTGTAAGTGTTCATTCTATTGAATATGAGTCAGATATGTAATAGAGGCAGAGTTTTCTACCTGTGTTTTGAAAATCCTGTGACTCACCAGGCTGTGAATAAGAAAAAAGTACAGATTAGCAAAAACAAAGACAATTTTAATAGGAAAGGAAATATGTACATTTATATTAGTATCTAGCTTACTCTATTAAATTTTATTTGCATAAAAATTACCCTGAGAATGAGTAGCAGTATGTATAACACTGTTGTACATTAACAGAATAGAAACTGAGGTAAATGGACAGTTAAACTTTTTCCTTAGTCCACAAGACTCAGAGGAATTTGAAGTACTGCACACTAGCCTTAGGGGCCCTTCGGGGAAACATGCTTTTACCAAACAAACCCACTCTTTCACACTTTTTGTCCTTTTACACAACATTTTTGAAGAGCACAGATCCTGGTTTTCGCAGTCCAGAGTTGGACACTTTTGTTTTAAGTTTATTTCTATCAGTCAAATATAAAAACAATCTAATAATAATTTTACAATATTTTAACTATATTTAAAAAAAAACAACTGCAACCATATGAAGGACAAATTATTCAAAATGCACTAATCCTAAACTATTTCTTATAGCCAACAATCAAAATCACATATGACATAATTTCAGACCTATATTTTTACAGTCAAATGTGGAAATGAAAGGGAAAATCATGCTCCTAACAAGTCAGGAAATCAATAACTGGAAGGTTAAATATGCATATATATGCATTTTTAATAACAAATGTCAAAGCTGAAAAAAAATAAAGATTTGTAAATTTTTCACAATAAAACAATAAGAAAGAAATGTGTTTTCTTGCACACTGACATGGTTTTAGGAGGTTATAGGATTTTATGAAACATGCTTTGCACTCTTCTTTGCCCTGACTCCATTTTTTTCACTTTCAGTTCAGTGCCATTTTAAATGGCAAGCTGAGCCACTCCATTTCCTGACTGGATGTTTACACTTTGGTTTGCTATTCCACAGCCATGCCAACTCAAATTTACCCTTGACACACTGTTAAGCACATCATTAATGTATGAGGAACCATATGTAACCTTTACAGCTCAACACCGGCACACAGAAATTTGACATCGCTATGTTTGGCAAACGCCGCGTCATATTTAATGATACTGGCAGGTCTTATGGGCAACAATTTAAGTATTGAAACTAACAATGTCATTTAGTTCAATTCAAACAAATTGAAGGCTTTTTGCTGGTCAGATTTAGGTTTTATATGGCAAGCTACATGACAACAGTCATCTAAAGTGAGATTTAATGACTGTACATCAGAAGGACAACAAACGCACTTGCTCACTAGATAAGACAATAATCTAGTGGAAAAAAGGTTATTTCCACTTATTCATTTGGTCTGATCATCATGTCGGAATATTTCAGTGTAGAGTTGGTAAAGAGGGGGCAGTTTATTTATTGATTAGTTTACAGTTAGATGGTGCATAAAATGTGACCTCAGTCCAGACACAAGCAGCAGTCATGGTAAAACTAGCAACTCTACATTAAAACTAAAGACTGTATAGACTTAGGTGAAATAACAAATTACATAACAGTAAGTAGTAGTAAGTAGTATATGTATATATATAAAAATTACATTTGTTTTTTAAAATCACCAAAATAAATAGAAAATTAATATTTTCAGTTAATTCTAAACTTCATTAAATTTGCCTTGAATCAAATTTAACAATATGCTGCTGACCTAATGGCATCTTAATAAGTTAGAATATTATTTATTTCAGTAACTCAATTTATTAAGTGAAATACATTATAACACTATTTCCACAAATAATGATGTTTTCAAGCCTTTACTTAACTGATAGTTTTCTAACAATGAAAGCATGACATTTAAGATTAGAATATTACCTGAGACTACTAAAAGAAAATAAAATTGTACAGCATTGTGGATTTAATGAAAAGCAAGTTTAATACTAAAAGGTTATGTTTGAAAGATACTTTTAATCTGACAAACCAGTGTCAATGGAATAATTTACTGAGATGTACTTGAATTTCTCATTGCCAGCTCTGGTGCAGGGCATAAAATCAAAGTTTAATGTCAGACACGCCTGACTTTTGCAGACGGGTAAGGTGTGTTGAGCTGTATCTGGAATTTAAACCTTATAGCTGTGTGCTCACGGTAGCGTAACACTACTGTCAACAGTCATGTCTGACCTCATCGGACCAGTGCATTATGACATTATTCAGACGTTTCCCTTGATGCAACAGCATAGTTGAAGTTCTTTTAGAGTGTTTTGCTTTCCCAGCTGTGGAAAAAAAAAATTGCATTTGTCTAGATGCTGACATTCAGTCCAATTCAGACAAAAGTGCATGTTCATTAGATCAGCATGCAGCTCAGTTCCATTGCTGGAAGACTCTAAAGGCATTAAGTTGTGACTTTGGTAGTGCAAGATTCTTTTTGTTATGTTCCCTTATTTTGCTATCATTTAAGCAAAAAAATAAAAAAATAAATTCTGTGTAAATTTATGTGGGATGGATAGTTGCATACGTAGACATGAAGATGAGTAGATGTTTATCTTTTTATCTTGCATCAAAAAGACAACGCAAAAACTCCTGCCTTAATTCTTAAACCAGTTTGATTCGTCTCCTTCCTCTTTTTCCTCCTTTTTCATGTTATGCTGTGCCGCTGCTCTACCCGCACAATTTGCCCTGATTGTGTCTTAAATTACATGCCACATCAAATAAGGCTGGCAGTGTAAGGAGGATGAATGTGTGAGTCTTCTGGTATTTTACCACCTTCTGAATCAAATTCACATTAAATGGATCTTTGGGGTTAAGCTAGGTATTCAGAATGAGTAACACAGGCTTGTAATAGATCCAATGCATACCGTACTGAACCATAATTACTAACCTTTCTTTCTTTTCTCTTTCCCTTATATTCTACTCTGCCTTCTTCAATTATTTAAAGGAAGCAGAGGTGAGTATTGTCTTTGTTTGTTTGTTTAATTTAATGCTGTTTTTGTTTTACTTAGTAACTTGTCTGACACTTGCCTAAAGTCAAAGAGCTGGAGAAAAGTTACTGATTAAAATAGAAGACAGAGTTGATATCTTGAAATCAAATTTAATGCCTGATACGAAGTAGCTTGGCACTGCTAAGCATATTAAACTCTTGCTTCACTGGCTTTATAGATTTAATTCTTTCTACAGTTTAAAGTATTAGCAGGCAGTTTCTAAACTCAACATTTTTGTTTTGAGATTTAATGTGATGAAGAGCAAAAAGTTACACAAAATGAAAAGAAAAGAGAAAGGTACTTTTTTTTTCTATTTTTTTATTTTTTGCAAATAAAAATCTGATAATTTGATATGCGTTTGCATCCAAACCCCCTAATGAAATCCAATCCAGCAGAATTACCAGCAGAATTCACCTAATTAGATAGTTCACCTATACCCAAAGTTATTCTGAGTGTAAGTGTTTAACGGTCCAGACTGTTTTGTGCTTTCCCAAGAAGTTTGGTAGAGAACATCAGGAAACAAACAGCATAATGAAGCCTAAGGACACAGTTTTAAGTTTTTGGAAGGGTTAGGTTATAAAACTTTATGCAAATCATTGGACATTTTACAGAGAACACAGAACAAAAAGAGTTTGTCAGAACGGCAAACCTATCAAGACATGTCTGTTAACCAGACCAGCAGACTGCTCATCAGAGAAGCAGCAAAAAGGTCAACGGTAACTTAGGAGCCACAAAGCTTCACAGCTGATGTAGAAAAATCTGCAAACTGAAAAACTATTAGTTGTGCCCTCCACAATTATGGAATGTCAAGAAGATAGCCTTTGTTTAAAGACAACCTTGAGAAGTCAATTATAAAATATAATAGCAGACAAACCATGTAGGAAACAGCAAACATGTTGGAATCTTCTTTTGATAGGATGAGAAACAAAGTGAACTGTAGGAACGCATCCAATAAATACTTGGAGATCTAATTGCACCAAAAAGTGGTAGGATTTACTCAGATGGGCTTAGTATACTGTGCATAAAATCCCACCAGCACACAGAGTTTTTAAATTGCAAGATGATAACATTCGACAAAGTTCAAAGCCTTGGAAAACGTTTACAAGGCTACTTCACCTACAGCTCACTGTAGGTGGTAAAGGGCAACTGAAGTTCAGCCAAACTGTTTAGTCTGTCAGGAATTAGCTGAGGAGTTTAGCAAATTTGGCTAATCCTCTTAGCATGCATGCCATAGCTGACCCAGACTGTGTAGCCATAATATCCTAGGTGAACTCTTCCTTTTTCATGATTATGTTGAAGCGGTTTTCAGTGATGTTTATTGCATTTAAAATATTTTGCATTAAGAAATTACATATAGAAGCATCTAAATATTCTCACTAGGATCTTGACTTGTTCTGCATACTTTTACAGCAAGAAATATTGGTTAAGTCTCAGCTATGGCTCTCATTGCATTTTACATTTTTTGTCTGAAAATTTTTGTTGAGTGTTTAGAGTTGTCATTTATAAAGTAAGCATTTGCTCTACTGCAGCTTTTATCAGGATTTATTATTTCAGTCTTTGGACCTGTGGATTCAGCCATCCATTTCATCACACCAACCCCCTTCTCACTCTCCACCGCCATCTCTCTTATTCAATAATGAAGGAGATAGAGATCCCACTTTGAGACCCAGCAGGCTCCTCTGCCTCCATCACATCGTGTCACTGACACTGGCTGACATCCCGCTGATAAACATATGGTTCACTCTGGGAAATACTTGAACTTCAGACACCACTTCAAGTGTAGCAGTGTGTTTGTATGTCTGTGCACTCACCCTCCTTTTGTTATTTAATAAAAAAAAGAAAACAACTTTGTGAACTTTTTTATCAGAAAGATTGACCTTTTTAACCCTAGGTCACTGGAGACCATGAAAAAGAGGCTTTTAAAGCCAAGTCTAAAAACATTACACTTTAAAAGGGGTATTTTTAATAACATTTCAAAGCTATTTAAAAAGCTTTGTAATATGGACTGGAAGATGTTAAAGTGTACACCTGTTTCACCAGCAGGTTGTCTTAAACTAATTCCTCAAACAGTATCACATATGACACTTAAAATCTATTTTCACTTGCACTTAATTAAAAAAAGTTAGTTACTGATTCTTTTTCACTTAGTCGATTTGATTTGTAGTCTTTACATGTGCACTAATGCAATAATGATGCAAATGAAACTGAAGTTATCTCTGTTCTCAAAGAACAACTAAATCACTTATGTTTTATGCTTGTTTCTATTGGTTTTTGTGCAGTAACATTGTTTATTTTTGAATATATTTTTATAGCCTAGTTTCTTGTGTTTTCATTTAGGATGATTACTTTAAAAGCTGGGCTCCTGCCAAGTCTCTGGACCAAGGTAAGTTCATCTTTATGTGCAATTTACTCTGTCTGCTAAAAGTGTGTAACAAATAAAAACAAGAAATAAATCAGACAATTCAAAAACTTAAAGTAATACAATAAATCAGAAAATGGCACTACATTATCACTGTTTCCCCCAGTAAGAACATCTTGGGTGCCTGACCAGCCTGGGCTGGTCCAGGCTAACCTGTCACTTGATCTAGACTGTCACACTGAGATGAAAGGACATTTGTTATATTAAGAAACACCTTTGGATCCACTGAGGCTCAAGTTTGCTTTAACTTTCCTCAGTTTTAAAATGGGATGGACAAAGAAGTTGACCATCCCACAATGAAGTTGGACAAGAAAAAAGTAAAAAAAGGAAAAAAACATACTTTTTTTAGACAAAATAAAAGAAGCTAAAATTACCAAATTTTCATCTTTAGGCTTGACTGAAATTTGCAGCTGCCCACATGAACAAGTCAAATATCAACTGGATATTACAGTCAGAACAAATATTGACCCATTTGTCCTCAGTGGCAAGAAGTATGTATGGAAGAGACCAAGTAAGGTTTTAAAACCTCAGAACACATTTTTAGTCATTCACCCATTTATTCACACAGTCATATGCTGATGGTGGTAAGCTACTGGATAGTAGCCACAGCTGCCCTGGGGCAGTCAGACCAAAGCTCTGACCACCACCACCAGCAGGCAAAGCGGGTGAAATGTTTTGCCCAAGGACACGACGACAGACTGGTGGAGCAAGGATCAAACCAGCAACGGGGTGAACTCCTACCACCATCATAGTACAGATAATTAATTAAAAGCCCTGAATTAATGACATATAGCTTCATGATGACTTCAAGTATACAAATTTTAACAGCTTATATAGATATGAAATATTGGTTGACTATTAAGAACAAGCCGATTCTTGGTTTCGCAACCGTTACATGATGGATGCACAACTTTTTGTCTGCGGTGTGCTTATTGTGTTGGAGTATAGCAGTGGTTCCCAAAGATTTTCTTCTGGACCCCCCCAGTGGTTCCCAAAGATTTTCTGGGCCCCCCTACGGATTACAATAAAATCTCCCCCAAAAAAGAAAATAAAAAATCAACTGGGGATACACATCATTCAACCAGACATAAACA
>CAEFZX010011337.1:0-31523 GCA_903066825.1 Alfaro cultratus
AAATGAATAAATAAATAAATAATGAGAATAAAAACTTAATAATATGAGAATAAAGTTGTAGTTTTACTAAAATAGTTGTTATATTACAAGATTTGAGTTGAGTTGATTGTGACTTTATTGAATGTAATAAAAGAATAAACAAAGAAAATAGATTTAAAACAAAAGCAAACAAAAGAAGAACAGTAGTGAAGCACATTTACACATTCAAATGAGCGGCATCATCCAATAAAGATAAGAAAGTCATAGTAACAGACACAATCATTTCAGCTATTGATAATAATTTGATGTTAATGAGTTAACAGATTATTTCCTTATTTGTAAAACATATAGCAAAATATAACTTCACAAGATGCTCAACATTCATCATTTCAATGAAGTTATCAAGGCTTACACATTATTCCCTTTATAACATGGGAAAAATGTCTGATGAGTGAAATAATCAATCTTTAAAACTAGAACTTTAAAAAAAACAATTTTAATGAATTATTTATGCAAAGCAAACTCCTATAGTTTGGTGAAAGTTACCTGTAAGTTAGTACACTTAAAATAAGACAAAACTAAGATGTCTGCACTACAAACAGGCCAATAATACTTGGTAAGATTTTTTGTTTTTGCAGTGTTTTGTTTCTTTTCATCATCTTCAACATTAAACTTGATTATGTCTGATTTACTTGTTGCCCTTTAGATTTGGGTCTTTGTTTATCTTTGGAGGCTCCTAAATGTGACTTTTATTTGCCACTTTGACGCCTCTTGCTTTTGGAAGAGGTTGTGTTCAACGTTAAATGTGACTCTCTCTCCCTGTTTGCGGTGATTTTGCAGTTTTCTTCCACTCTGAAGCTGTTCTGATCTCGTTTGGTCGTTTTCTCACATTGCACTCGTCTAACGTCATTGTGCCGTTCTCAGAGTGCTTCAGGGTCCAGTTGGACTCCAGCAGATTGTGAACCAGGCACGGCTCAGGGCTCGTGACCTCAGCTCTGTTTCCATGGTGATAATCAAAGAGCCCTCTCTAACGAGCTCAGCGGCTAGACAGGACACACTCGTTAGGTATCGTTATGAACAATACTTCGGCAAAGGTGTCAAATCAACCCTCGAGACGACAGATAAACCGAAATCAAATGCACGTTGAGAGGAGCTAGTCGGATTATTTTCACAGATAATCTCAGACTGTTCAGCAACAGGATGCAGACATGGGAATGTGACGTGTGAAACCTGAAACCTTGGACCAGATTCTTGCTCTTTTTTCCTCCATGTTTCCGCTTTTCTAATTTTTTAAAGCATACTGTGCCCTTTATGTTGTCATAGCAATAGAGTTGAAGAAAAAAAACCTGTTGTTTAAATGGACTCTATTCTGCAAAGTTAGGATTTTGTATGTTTTTGTACTTCCATTTGTGTTCCTACTGCTACTAAAAACAACTCAAGCGCTTACAAAGAAAAACCCAGACATTTTTTGCCGATAGTTGATGTTTTTTTGGTGTCTGGAAAATGAGCAGTTCCAAAGTCACATTCCACGGGCAACACGCCGTTACCTAGCAACCTCAGCCAACCTCAGCCCCGTCACCTAGCAACCCAAACGGAGCTGCAGCATGTTTGGTTAGTTGGTTTTACCGCCTTATGCGCTGCATAATGGCTGCTGGAAACGACTAGTGTTTTGTTGCTGACTTGCCATTCAGAAATCACATGGTGCAACCTTGTTGGTTGTGCAGGAGGCTCTACTTCTGCTTTTCAAATATGTATGGTTATATAATTTCTAATCTGTTTGCAGTCATTTTCATGTGTGAGTGTAAACATCGAGTTGGCGGGCGTGGTCAGCAGCAGCTTATTCGGATTCAAAGTGACAGGATGCCCTAAAACAACTCAAAATAGGCAGAACTAAAATCTCATTATCTAAGATTTTGTGCAAAAAATTTAATAAACATGTTTTATATAGCTTATTGACCTATCCTAACCTGTTCAAGGAAGCACAATAGGTCTCCTTTATGCCACAAGAATAAAGACTAACTCTTTGAAAGAAAGATCTTGAATGGTTAAAAACATTAGCACTATACTCTAGGTTGTTTTTCACCAGATAATAAAATATTAAAGTTGCATGAGAACAAGTGAAAACATCCTTCCCCCACTCTCCAGTCATGCCACATTCTGTTTAAATCTGGAGCAGACTGAAAATATCCGCCTCCCCAGTGTCACTCAAAGTCCTCCACAGAAAGAAAAATGGCCACCAGCCCGCTCCGCTGGGTCCCCCGAGGTGGACCCAATAATTGCGGGCAGCGACTTTCACATGTGAAACCCAGAAAGTTCCACCATGTTTGTCTTTCATAAAATGTTTTTAATAAAACTCTAAAAAAACAACATAAGACCAAAAGGCCAGAGCGAGAAACTTTTCGCTGACACACAAACACATGTTCTCTGTTTCCATGACTTCAGAGGACATTAGTCCAACTGACACCTATTTCTGAAAACTTTCTCCAGTTGTTGCCATAGCAACCGCTCCCCTAACCCTTTCCTCAACCTCAGCCGAACCATAAACGTCTTAACTTTCAACACGTTTTGATATACGATACGTGGAACTGAAGACACTTCCCCATAATCTGACTGTGTAAACAGATTTGCATGAATTATGTCTGCCAAGCGCGCAGACACACACCGAGGGGTGATTACTTTGAGGACGTCCAGCGTTGCCGGGGGCAGCAGCTGGTGTCGCTTAGAGAGAGGACAGCAGTTACCGACCGAGCCCGTGATGATGTCATCCCAAACACCAAACTGCACCCGGCTCGCCTCGGACCTGCTGGGGTCCAAACCTGATGGTTACCAACACTGATGTCACCGATGCCTGAGCAGAATGTCTGTGTGCAGGCTTTATGAAATCCACACAAACATGTCACAGAAGGGAATAAAGCTTTAAATTAAGTCACAAAATGTAACACACCAAGCCTTGTGCTAGAGAAAATTAAAGAACAGATGATGAAATCATCCACACTGGTCTAGTTTTCACCTCAAATATCTTCAAATTCGACAAAATTAACTTACAAGTAACTTTTAAGCAAGATAAAGGAGCTTATTTAAAGTAAATAACTGTAATATTGATTAAAAGTACTAAAACCATGGGCAGATTTTTTTCACTTATTTCACAACCAACTCACATGGCACCGTTACCTAGCAACCCCAGTCAAACCCAGCCCGTTACCTGGCAACCAGTTCTAGTTCCACTGGCAGATTACTAGAAAAATGTCTTCTTATAAGTAAAATAATCTGCCAGGGGAAGTAGTACTTTATTTTTCAATATTAAGGAATTACTGACTTAAAACAAGTTCTTGCTCAAAAGTTACTTAAAGTTACTTTTGTCTTTCTTCAAGCATACTGAGATATTTGCACTAGGAACTAGATCAAAAGTACTTTGTAAGATTTAGTGTTTTTACAGTGTATCAGTGTGGAAAGGGTTGCAAACAACTGTGTATTAGGGCCACTGTAGCTAGAAAAAAAAGTACATTTTCATTAAAATCTCAAAAATGTTGAGACTAATCTCAGAAAATACCAAGAAAGAAAACTTGGAAAGCCAAACATTTTTGAGTGGAAGGAGATGCTGTGGGATTAAAGAGACTCTTCAGGCGTAAAAATGATTCAATTCAAGAGTGGACCAAAGTTCCTCCACAGTGATGTGAAAAACTCATTACAGTTGTCACCAACACATTGCAGCAGACGTCGCTGCCAAATCTGGCACAACCAGTTATTAGGTTTAATGGAAAAACGGCCAGGTTGTTTCACAACACGACAAGTTAATGAACCAACGTGTTTCCTAAACAACACCAGGACTTTTAAAAGCAGGGCTGCTATTTTTCACACGAAACCTGACAAAACACAAGACCAGCTACAAGTGATCTTGTTTACATCAGAAATTTCAGTTTTATTTGGAAAAGATTACAAAGTTGAGAAAAGAATCATCTGTAGCATATTTCACTCTTTAAAACTTTGATTTCTTGACTGATTAAGTAACAAAGCACATTGTTGTAGAAATATGAGCCAGGCTAGCTATGCTGGTTAGCTTCATGAATACGACCAACAGGAGAATGAACACTGCAAATGTTGTTGGATTTTTGTGCCTCTCATGCTGAGGATTTTACTAGAAGGCCTTTGGTATCCGCCTAGTGGACGAAATGTGAAGTACAAGTGATTCATGGAAGCCAGTGTGAAATGTGTTGATCGCACCAAATTTTCCTGATAAACTCTGATAAAACTGAGCATATTCTGAAATAAAGCACATATTTATGTTTGCTAGTCTTTTCTACATATTATATATTAAAATTGACAACATGTGACCAAAATTCAAAGAGCTATTCCTAATTTTGAGTTTGAAGCTTTTTAGCAACACTAGGCAACAAACAAATTAAGAAACAATATTTGTTTCTTAATTTACACGTATCTTAATAATGCAACTTTGAATCAAAGAATTTCTTCTGATTACAAAAAACAACATACAAATAAATAATTATTTACATACATTCATAACCTACAATAGGGGATAAAAGTTTCTACGATGGTACAGTAAAGGGAACTTTCAGTATTTCGCTTTATTTGAATTGCTGCAGGATGAAAACAAATGATTATTCAAAAGTAAGTGTTGAAATTTAATTTGTAAAACTGATTTCTTATTGTGGAAAGAAGAGCTGGGAGCTCATGGGACTGAAGCAGAGGAATGTTGCTGTATTTAACATCGCAGCACATAATTTTTAGGTGGCAATAGAAAGATATGTTTGATTTTTACAAATAAAAAATCAAACATATTTCCAGGTTTTGTCACACACACATATACATATATATATATATATATATATATATATATATATATATATAAATCTGGCTTTGACTAGGCCACTCTAATACATAAATGTGTTCCATCCTTTCGCTGTACGTAGATCTCTCTCTTCTGCAACCAATCCTGTTTTTTCCCAGGATTGGTTTGTATTTTTTGTAGATGGACCACCACAGCCTGATGCTGCCACCACCATGCTCCACCACAGTGAATTGTAGTTCAATTTGCTCATCTTCCAGATGTTTTTGGGGTCTATCTCTGCCACGCCTAGCCGTCCTGGGGACAGATTTTCTGCTTTGTGCATCCAGGTATATTTGGACGATTATCAAAGAATTTCAAAGAAAAAACATTTGATGCTGAAAAGTCCAACCCTGATAAAGACAAAGGAAACAAAGCGTATCTGTTCTCTGGTTTTGCAGGGATCAGATTATCAGGTTTCAAGTTGGAATAAGTATTTATAGTCGAGGCGTGCGGTTATTTGTGATACCTTAGCTTGTGCTGTTACTTCACTCTGTGACGGCAGCGGCATGTTTCACATTAAATAAGCAAAAAAGAACCAAAGGGACAGATTACTTACAGGTGTGCGCAACAAATGCACTCACATTAGTCTTTCCAACCGAGGGGGGCAAAAAGCACTCAACTGATTCTGTTTCTAAACTGCAGCCCCACACAGAGGACCAGACTGTCCTGACGATGCAGGAATGTCCTTACGATGCAGGAATGTCGTCACTCCAGAGGCCCTAAACCGAAATGACTGCCAATAAATGTAGGATGTAAAACAAAACAAAAAAAGGACACAAACTCAATTGGAGACAAAGATATAAAACCGAGGTCAGTCATTAACCAGTACGGAGAAAAATCAAGCAATAATTAACCTTCATTTAACAACATCAAGGGAGGGAGGGAGCTCTAAGACGAGGGAGGATGAGGAAACGGGAAAGAGCGCATGGGAGTGAAGAGGAATCAAAACAGGGAAGTCAGAGCAGCTGAAGTGTTGGACCTCGATTGATCATCCAAACACGACGGATGACGGGTCATAAAGAAAGGACAGAGGAAGGGAAAAACTACGGAAAGCTAGAAGGAGATACAGCCTGATTTTATCTCAATATCTGATGGAATTTATTAAGCAAAAAAAGTTTTTCAAACCAACCTGTGCTGTGTGAACAGACTGCCATCAACTGGAGAAACCTTAGCATTTTTACCAGAGTTTAACTCAAATGACGTAAAACAGAATCTCAATCAAGTCTGGACTTTGACTGCAAAATCACAAAACCTTAACCAATACCTTTGAAAAAACTAACTTACAAGTAACTTTTTCACAAGATGTAGGAACTTGTTTTAAGTCAATAATTCTTTAATACTGATTTTAAAAAGTACTAGTTCCGCTGGCAGATTATTTGAATTGTAACACAGAAAGAAATCTCATGTTATAAGTGAAAAAAATCTCCCAGTGAAACAGTTTTACCAATTTTAAGGATTTTAAAAAATACCGGTAATTTAAAAAAAAGCTTGGGAAACAAAAGTTAGTTGTGAGTTTTGTCTTATTTCAAGTGTACTAAGTTATTTGCAATAAAAACTAGACTTTTGTTCCTCGCCATTTAATTGAAAAAAATTACAAATGACAGATAATAAACTTAAAAACTAGCTTTTATTTAAATAATTTCTTCTGTGGGTTGAGCTGAAATTCAAAGTCAACTTAAATAGAAGCCGTAGAACACATGGCACCGACTGACAAAACGTGCTGGAGCTCTGTCTGGGTTGCTAGGTGATGGGCGGAGTTCCGCTGTGGTTGCTAGGTGACGGGTTGGGCTTTCCTGGGGTTACTAGGTCAAGCGTAGTGCCTGCTGATTTGCAACATTATTTTCAACAGGTTTTTGAAACATCTTGTTTCTAGACACCGAAAAAACATTAATTAACTGCCCAAAAACAACTGGGTGTTTTTTTAAGTGCTTAGTCTTGTTTTCAAGCAGCAGAAACCCAAATGGAAGTACAAAAGTGTGCAAATTGTGAGTTTTGCATAAAACGTCCCCTTTAATGTATTTTTAATCTTGTGTAAAGGCTTAAGTGGGTAAATGAAAAATCAGAAGAATTGTTGTGAATTTTTTCATCCAATTAATCGATTAATCTTCAAAATAATTGTAACAATTAATTTGTCAAAGCAATAAAAAGTTGAAACATCCTACTTTTTATAGGCACTTTATAAAAATCAATTACAAATTCTGCATTCGTTCATAACTGTGGATCTCCAAGGCAGCAAATCAATAAATGAAATGAAGTGGAGAAAGGAAGAGCAAGCTCCAAGACTCCACCAAACAGTGAAAGCAGCTGTAGGGTCAAAGTTCAGATGCCTTCGACTGATCACTGGAGATAAAGCAGGAAAGAGGGGAAAGGAAGCTGACCTCTGCCGTTGTCTCTGATCTTTTGCACCGCCAGCTTGTAGTTGATGTCGGTCTCCAGCGAGTAGTCGTAGGCGGTGATGTTCTGGACCCGCAGCATTTCGTACACGCCCTCCACGGTGAAGTAGCACGGCCTGTCGTAGTTGCTGTCCTTGTTGTTGTCGGTGTAGACCAGCATGACGTGCCGCAACCAATCAAACGCCTGCTGGATCTTCAAGCTGAACTCGCCCAGCTTTGCGTGAGTCGGGCCCGTGTTGGTGACCGCCGCGTAAAGTTTGAAGCCTGTGGCGCGGGCGCCGGCGGTCACCATGGGAACATCCCAGTGGGTGGTGAAGCGAGCGACCGGCGAGGAAGAGAATTCACATCCAGGCCCGATGAAGGCCCAAGGATCGTGGGCTAATTTCAGGTCAACGGCCACCAGAGGCGCCATTGAGTCGGAGCAGTAGCCGTCGGTGTTCTCCGAGTTGCCATTGACCAGATGCAGCTTCAGGCCCGGGAGCAGCCAGGGGTCACAGTTCACCCGCGAGATGGCCTGGTAGAGGGCCGGCGCCACCCGGAGCCACGACCAGGGATACTCTGTGTTGGTCTTTGGCAAGATGGCTGCGATGGTGACCGTCTGGCGGCCATCGGTCTCGTTGCCAGAATCGAAGACGCAGTCGTCTGATTGGCTGAGGGGAAGGAAGAGGAGGAGGCAGAGCCGAGGCAGCATGACGAAGAGGAGTTTGGTCGCCTGACAGACAATCTGCAGGGAGCAGAAAACACTTTGCTAAACAACAACGATGTGCAGAAACATTCGGATAATTTAAAACGATCTGTTTTGAGTTACTGTGGGAAATGATTAATTGGATTAATCATAATAAATTGATTAATTTAAATAAAAGAAATAGAACAAACAGATGCAAAAAAAATAATAATTTTCTGAAAAAATGAAGTCAGATCAGTAATTAAGCCAAAACTTTTAAAAATATAATCATTTTGTATTTCAAATAATTTGGAAAAACCTCTAAAACAGGAGAAAATCCGACGTGAAAATTTTACTAGACTTTTAAATCTTTTCTCTTTTTTTTAAATCAAACCTCGACGCAGGTTGAGGATCAGATAGTTTTTAGTTATACTGGTTAAACTGGTATTATGTAGCAAGATAAATTGTTCTGGTTTGTTTACATGACAGTGAGGACAGTGTTTGTTCATTATTATGGAATTGGGTTTTTATTAATTATTACTTTTTCTCATTGGGAATTTTGGTACATTTGTGTATTTGTAATAAAAACCTTTCAATAAATATTTTAAACACTAAAAAAATAAAAACTTCATCTGTAAACACCTGTTTCACCTTGTTCAAATTATGTAAAAAAAAAAAAAACTCTTATTAAATTAAATGTGTATGCAGTTATTCATCAATTAATCCAAAACATATTAGCAGATTAGCCTTAAACTGTACTGATGTTAAGTCAAGCAGAAATGGTTGAGTTTCGTATTTTTAAGTTGCAGGTGCAACATTTGCTACAAATAATCAAGAATTCACTTAAACTCTACTGTTATTGCATTTTTAGGCAATAAAATGTATATTTTCCTAAATTATTTGTTTATTTTCATGTATTTCTAATATTGTAAAAAAAAATCTGCAGAACAAGATTCTTTTTCCATTTGATTAATCGATTAGTCGTCAGATTAATCAGTTACTAAAATAATCATTAGCTAGAATAACAGTTTACATCCTGATTTGATGTGTCAGGGTTTTTTAGTGCAGAACGTCTCACATTAATGACGTAGAAAAATGTGTTTCAGGTCAGGAAGTGATTCAGAAACTCCTTAAAAGGTGATGCATTAATAAAATCCAACACAACCGTTCAGACTGTAGACGCTTTGACAACAATAGGATTCGTTTCTGATTTGGTACAACATGTGGAAGTGGAAAAAGTCGTGTTCAGCGCAGCGTTTGTGTTGATCTATTACACAAAATCCCAATAAAATGAAAGGGCGTGAATACTTTCGCCTGCATGCTAACTGTGCTTTTAGTAAATAAACTTGTTTTAGTGTTAAACAGGCTGTCAGGCGAAACCTAAACCAGCTAAACTCTCCGTAGATCAAATTAGGAAACTTTCCCTTTGCTGTTAGATTAAATCCAGAGTGATTCATCCTTTTTTCTGAATGAAGTGAACATCTCAAAACTAATGGATCCTCTTGAGGAACTGTTGCAGCATGTGAAACCTCAGCCAGCGTTTCCATGTGGGATCCATAAACTGTAACCCATTAGCTCCATGTGGGCCCCATGTGTGCTTGAAGGTCCACGGATATGGAAGTAATGTGTGCAACTGAGCTGTTATGAGCTAATTGCAGGTTAAACAGAAGGAGCCGAGCCTGTTTACCGTTGGAGTAATGAGTAAACGCTTTCCGACAAACTGAGACGGTGAAGATCTGAAGCGCAGCTCTGTGAACCGGTGAACCGTTCAGACGGACGCCAGAGTAAAACGCAGTAAACCCGAGGAACTAATACTACACGAAAACGTTTACAGAAGGTTTTTTGAATGTTTCACAGTTTCATCTGTGACTCACTGAGGCTGCCGGTCCGTTTCAGGTCATGAAGTGATTCAAAACGTTTTTAATAGGTGATGATGAACCACAGAAACCAACGCAAAGAGCATCTTCAGTGGGGGAACTTAAACACTGAGGATAATTAATTACACATCTCATTTCTTTATCAGAAGGAACACCAAAGCAATAAATATGTGTGTGTGTTTGTGCTGCAGAAGGTGTGTGTGCGCGCCATTGTTCTCATGCAAGCCTTCAGACTTATATAAGTCTTGCGAAACAGCAGCAGAGAAGCAGCAGATCAAACAGGACACAGCTGAGCCTGTTGTTCTGATTCATCTTTATGCATCTTCATTGTCAGATCAAATTAACGAGGAAGGAAACAGCAGCATCAACATCTGCTAGGAGAAACTTCAAAAAGAGAAAAATAAGCTGCTTTTAATTTACAGAAGCTCTAATTGTGACCTCAAATGAGTGAGATTAAAAAACACGATAAGAGGATGAGATCTTCGTAATCTGGACGTAGTGATGGACTTGAACCATCAGAGACACTTAAAGACGATTACAAAATCGGTCTTCTATCACCTGAAGAACATTTCCAGGATTAAACAACTAATATCCCAACAAGATCTAGAGACTCTCATCCATGCGTTTATCTGTATATGGGGTTCAAATGGAACCAAAAATGACTCTATCACCAGTTTTTAAATCACTGAACTGGCTTCCCGTTTGTCAAAGAATTATTTTAAAATCCAGGAATAGTCAACAAAGTTCTAACATTTCAGGTATTTAGGAGTGTTTTCCTTCCTGACAGTCCAGTAAACTATTGGTTTGATTGGGGACCAAAGTTGAAACATTTGTTACATTTTCAGGTGCTGCGGTTCACTTTCTCACTGCACCATGTCGAAACTTTTGAAAAACCTGTTCCCCTCCTCGCCTGTAGTGGCGCTGCACCAGGAACCACTGAAGGAAACGACATGAAAACCTCTGAGGAAGACATGAGCGCAACTTCCTTCTTCACTAAATGTAAAGAAAAATGGATTGACATCAGTGTTTAACGCTTGGACCATTTCTCTTTTGTTGTTGCTAAAAGACCACGAGTCATTTCTACTGCCAGAGCACAAGTTTGTTTTGGTTGTGTTTACCCAGAATTCCCTGTGTTGTAGTCCACTTCCTGCATTTGGAGCGATCTTCAGTCCGCTTGGCGTAAAAACACAAAATCTTACAAGGTATTTTTGTCTAGTTTCTAGTGAAAATATTTCAGCAAACTTGAAATAAACAAAACTAACTCAAAAGTACCAAAAGTAGTTTCAACAAGACATAGTTTTATGTGAATAATTCCTAAATATTGATGAAGAAGTACTAGCTCCACTGACAGATTATTTAACTTACAACAAGACATTATCTGCCAATAGAACTAGAACTTTTTCATCAATATTAAGGAATTATTTACTTAAAACAAGCTCCTATATCTTGTTGAAAAGTTACTTTTAAGTTTGTCTCATTTGAAGTGTGATAAGATATTTGCACTAGAAACTAGACCAAAAACACTTGGTAAGATTTTGTGTTTTTGCAGTGTATGCTTTGTGTATGCATTCGAACCAAACTCCTGGGTTTGGTTCGAACACAGAGTTCACTTTTTTGATCCGTTACATATTCTCCAAACAAACCAGACTTTCAAGGCAAACAGACTAGAGTTTGTTTAAAGCGGATTAAACAGGGCTGGTGTGAATTCACCCTAAAATGAATCATATCTGAGGATTCACAGACTTACTAGCTGCTGGGATGCCAGCACACATAACAGCAACAAAGGTCAGATCCAGAGCAGAAATCATATTTGTCTGAATTCTGTTAGAATTGCGGTTTTTCACATTACAAGTGATTGACGTGATGAATCACAGGCAGACGGGGCAAACCACAGAGAGCTTTTATTTCCCTCCACAGGGTGCCGGTTTGTTAGCTCCCGGCGTTATGGCTCTCTGACTGAAAAATACACCACATATATCGTTACTTTATGAGCTAAAATTTCAGCTGGAGACTTGAATAAAACTTATGTTGTCTTGGACTGGAGTTTTTTTTTATACATTTATACCAAACAATTCCAAAAATAACATTTCAGCTACATTTTTAGCTTCACTGTGCTTGTTTTTCTTTGTATTTCAACATTTTCTTTGAGATAATAATCAGTTTTTGTAATGGAAGTGAGTAAAACTATTATGAGCTCTAAGTGGAAGAATACAAATATTACACATGCCCTCAAAAACATACCAGAAATCAGCAATATATTATTACCACACAGTAATAAATTCAGTAATCTGTAACTAATGATGTCTGAAAACACCATAAACTGACACTTTTTATTTTCTTTGGTTTTATGAAATATTTTTCAACTGTATGTTCAATTAATTTATGGATTAATCCAGAATTAATGTTTTAAAATAAAATTAAATTCAATGTGTGTTAAATTTAGCTGTGACAGTTCATTTCATAAACTCAAACGTAGTAATGACTGAGAGGCTCGGTACACAGAGATACAGGCCTGCACTCACATTCACTCACAGTCAGAGTCATAAATTAACACTCATGTCTGTGGACTGTGGGAGGAAGCAGGAGAACCCAGAGAGAACCAGATCCTGCAGGAGGCCACACACGGCAAAACACAAAATATTAAACACAAAATATTACAGAGTAGTTTTGGTCCAGTTTCCAGTGTAAATATCTTAGTACACTGGAAATACTACAAAACTAACTTACAAGTAACTTTTCAGCAGTTTGTTCTAAGTTAATAATTCGTGAATATTGATTTTTTGATTATTTCACTTTTAACAAGATTCCTGTGTTACAATATTAAGGAATTGTTTACTTAAAACAAACTCCTATATCTTGTTTAAAAACTACTTATAAGTTAGTTTTCTCAAGTATACTAAGATATTTCTACTAGGAACTAGACAAAAATACTCTGTAATATGTTGTATTAATAACAGGTCAAACTAAAGCAACGAGACTAAAATTATTGATAAGGATTGATAAGGAATCTTAGGGATTATTTCAAGGTTTGGTATTTATTTCCCACATCTTTATTCTCTTGTATCCTTTACTTTAGAGTTTTATCTTGCAAAAATGTTTCTTATTTGGTAATATTTTTGCTTTATGCATTTTGACTAATTTAAATCCAAACACATTGTAATATTTGTATTATTAATAATAATATTATTTGGTTTTGGATTTAATTCCTGAGCCAAGCTTAGAAATCTTTAAAAATGTTTTCACCCTTCTAATGTCTGATTGATTAATTGCTTCATCAGGATTAAACATGGCGACTTTCTGGGTTAACTTTAACTAGACCAATAACTGTAATTAATGCTAATTACCTTCAATTAACATAAACATGTGATCCAGATCAAACTCAGCAGCTCTGAGTTGGTTCGGCTGCTTGAAATGACAGAGGATTCGTGAACTTCTAAAGCCAGTCGGTTCTTTTACCTGCTCGGATCCTCAGAGCTTCTCTTCCTGCAGCTTCATGTTTCCTACCAGCCAGAAGAAGAAGAAGGAGAGGAAGAGCAGCGTGATGTTTCCTCAGTAGCGCAGAAACTCAGGTTTTCAGCGGAGACGCGCCGGAGTACCGAACCCCCGCTGCTGCCGGCACTTTTCCGGTCCAATACAATCAGGAAAACAGAAAAAGGTCCCGGCGATGTCCCACCTTCCTCACGGCCACGCGCGCACGTGCACGTATATGTGTTTTTTCAAAGTGGGGGCAAGTAAACAGGGCACGAGGGCAGAGATAGCCCTCAGTAAGCGTGCGTGTCCGAGTCCCACCCGTGGGTATGCTGATTGGTTCCGAAGCTTTCCCCCCACAATTAGACCCGACTTCAGGCGGCGCAGCGGACGGTTCGGGTCCGGTTTAATGAGTCCAGCTGGTGTGGATGAGGTTAGCGGAGGGGACAGCAGGAAACCCACGCAGTTGTGGAGCCCCCTGGTGATCAGCCGCGCTCCCGAACACAACACGTTTCCTGGTGTGGGAATAATCTGTGCTCCCGAATCACACCCAGCAGACAGACAGACAGACAGACAGACAGACAGACAGACAGACAGGTCCAGATAAGAGAACAGCCAATAAAGACATAAACTCTTTATGATGCTCATGATCAGTAAATCACTGGCTGAACTGAAGTGTTTGTTCTAATTGATTTAATTAAAGGTGGCCTATTATGTGTTAAACAAATTAAGATAGATCTATATTAAACATGTTCATTACATTTTTTTTTTAACACAAAATGTAAAATTTTAGTTTGCTGAATTTGAGCTCGTTTCAGAATGAGCTGTTATATGGCTCTGTCACTTTTATGCAAATTAACTGCTGCTGGCCACGCCCCCCAAAGCAATGTTTACACTCCCATTTGATACAGTGAAAACAGCAGCAAAGAGACGTGGAACTGCCAACAACAAAACAGCCATAGTGGAGCGCATACAGTGGGTGGAGCTCCGCCTGGGTTGCTAGGTAACGGAATAGTGCCCGCCCATTGTGACGTCATAATCTGGAGGTTTCTTGAAATGGCACATTTTCCAGATACCAAAAAACATGAACTAATTTCCAGAACAGCTGGATGTTTCTTCTTAGAGCTTTGACTGTTTTTAGAAGCAGTAAAAACCCAAATAGAAGAATAAAAATGTACAAAATTGAATTTTGCACAATATTTCCACTTTAAATCTGACTCTTCTTCTCTCTGGTTTTAAGTTGTTTCATATTTAAGCTCAACATTAAATACACTCCATTTTGTTTCTGATCATGATTTATTCATTCACTCTATCGGGAGTCTAATGGACTTTTACATGAACAAAAACCCAAATGTAAGTCTTTTGATTGGCAGGGCCGTATTTACAAGCCTGTGGGGCCCTGGGCAGCAGCCAGTTTGGTGCCAAATCAAATAAGGAAAAATTATTTTACTAACTCAAATTTCACTGCATTAATGGTTAATCCTAAAAATCGGGAGGTATGAACTGATGCTTTGTTTAATACTGAAAACAATCTAATAAGTTTAATAATAAACAGTACTGTTTAATAATGAGGTTTAATGCGCCCTCTAGCCTATAACTCCATGTTGTCCCAAAGAAATCCACTACAACTGCACAATTTTCAAAGACTGAATATTGTTTATATTCATAAAAAACAAAATATTTATACAGCTCAACTAATTTGGGCATGGGAGTTTTAAACAAGGTAAAATTTTTGTAATTCACACATTTTTGTAACAACACAATAAATATAAAGAAAAGCTACCTTCTTTCAGAAAGCAGCAAAAACAAAAATCTTACCAAATATTTTTGGTCTAGTTTCTAGTACAAATATCTCAGTACACTTGAAATGAGACACTTGAAATGAGACAAAACTGACTTACAAGTAACTTTTGATTATTTATAAAAAGTCCACCGTAGATTTTTTCACTTAAAACTTGGAAAAACATAAAAAAGTCTGCCAATGGAACCACTAGTCCTTTTTTCATCAATATTAATTAATTATTTACTTAAAACAAGTTTCTATATCTTGCTAAAAAGTTACTCATAAGTCAGTTTTGTCTCATTTCAAATTATTTGCATTAAAACTACAGTAATAACACTTTGGAGGATTTTGTGTTTTTGCAGTGAACCAGGTTATTGCAACACTTTGATTGTTTAAATATTTTCAGGAAATTTTTTAAACAACCTCCCTCATTTAAAATAACTGCACACTGCTCTGAACACGATCAGGTGTGGGAAAACCGACATGTTTGCTTTAATTTCTTATATTCAGTTTCATCGAGACGGCTGACGCAGGACGCTAACATTCCTGATCTCTTAAGGTTTAATGATTCAGCAATCTCTCATTAAACTTTGACCTTCTTCGGCTGCCGGCTCTTTGCCGGTCAGAGGCCGTCCTGGAAGTCGGCGCTAACAAAACACAAGAATGCGTCTTCGCCTCGGTGATGTTCTGAATCTGCAAATCCTGACACCCACAACAATCAGGTTTATCGTGGACAGAATGTGGAGTCAACAAAAACTGTGTGTGTGTGTGTGTGTGTGTGTTGTTGATGATAAAGTTAATGTACAAGACAAACACACACGTATGCATGACCCTGAGGGTGAGTGCGTCTTTGAACAGGATACACCCGGTGGGCCAGGAAGCCACTTAGTAACACACACACAATCTCTCCCTCCTCTGTACCTCTTCCTGGAAATGATCACCACCCACACACACACACACACACACACATGTTAAAACACACACACACTCCCTGCCCTCCACTCGTAACTCTCTTGTTAATGAAAAGACTCATTTGTGTATGTTTCTCTTGTCTGATGAAGGAAAGCATCGACTCCAGACAAACACCGGGGGTCAAAGGAAATGCCTCCACTGGGTTTCATCGAGTTTACGGGTCAGAAAACTGAAATTAAAGGTTTTTTCCTTCCTGAAAGTCATGCAGGAGTGTGGATGGGGATCAAAATGGCAACATTTGTTACATTTCCAGCTGATGTGGTTCTCTCTCTCACTGCACTGCATCAAACAAACCAAACTAATTGAAAAACCTGTTCGCCTCCTCGCCTGCGGGGGCGCTGCACCAACAACCACTGAAGGAAACGACACACAAACCTCAAGAGATGACATGAGAGCAACTTCTTTTGAACTTTGACTATTCCTCAGGACTTGATTTCATTTGTATTAATGGTGAAATTTCAAGAAGGGACTTGAAAATGTTATTTGCAATTTAAATATTAACTATGTTATAATCCTGTCAACTTATTTCTGAGGCCATATTGCAAAAGTAAAGATTTAAAAAATGGTAACTTTGAGCACAACATTTTGAAAACATCCCTAAAATTTTAAGGGAGTGGAAGTATGACGGTGCCAAAAACCTCTGAAATTTTCTGACTTAGAAAAGGCCAAAGAATTTTTTAATTTTTTTTATTTTGTAGTTTCAAAAAGTCAAACATTTTCAACTTTTGGAATTTTTCTGATTTTCAAGTCAAACATTTTTGTCTTTTGAAATAAAATAAAAAAAATCACATTTTCTTTTCTAGAAAACTTCTGAAAATGATCTCAAATTTAGTTATTTTCCTCTAGCAAATTTTTCAACTTTTGAGAATTTTTTGATTTTCAGGTAATTATTTTTTTTTTTTTACTTTTAAAGTCAGAAATGTAAAAGTTTTTTCTAGAAAATGTCTGAGATTGATCTCAAAATTTCTGAAATTTTCAACTTATGGAAATTTTCTGATTTTCAAATCACATTTTTTTTAACTTTTGAAACTCAGGAATGTCAAAGTTTTTTGTCTTAAATTTTCGAGATTAATCTCAAAATGTCTGTTTTGCTATCTACAATGGCACTAATATTCCATCATACTGAATGAATGTCAAAAAATATCAATGAATTTGAAAATTTAATTAAATGCATTTTTTCTGTGCAGCTTAGTAATAGAAATCACTTCTTTATGGGTCTGTTGTCGTAAAATAACACATGGAAATGCTTTTCAAGAGCAGCATTTACTGTGCCTTGCAGTCAGAGCCGTACAAAAAGAAGTCATGTATAGCTTTTATTGTCACTTTTATGGTTATCCCATCAGTGTGGAACATGTTGCATCTTTACTGAAGTAAAAGCTAAACTGGGCAAAACATCTTTAAATTGACATTGGAGCTCTTCTCCAGAACCAGCCATCAACACACAACGCGGACCTTACATTCCCCCCCAGGCGGTTTGATGAGCACGCTCTCACTGATTGATGTGAAAACACCATCGCAGATTATAGGTGGGTAAGTAAACACCCCACTGGCTGCAACGATCCACAGGTGAGTCGGGTGAGAGTGACAAGAGACGTCAATGGTTGTTAATGAGTCGAAATACCTGGAATTCCTCACAAGTTTGTTCAAACAGAAGTCAATCTGCTTTGACAAAGAAGCAACAACAAAAACACAGACACTTACACACTTGTGTGTAAGTGTGTATTATTAAAGTAGTCGTTTCTCAGAGTAATTAATTAACTGTCCATGTCCTTTTAGATTCTGCTGGTCCACATTTCTTGTGTTCAGTAAGCAAAATATTTGGTTCACGTTGGATAGACACAAACTCTCCCAGAACTGAGTTTAGTTCGATTTGGGATTAAAGTTGCAACATTTGTTACATTTTCAGCTGCTGTTCCCCTCCTCGCCTGTGGTGGCGCTGCACCACGAACCACAGAAGGAAACGACACTGAGCACAACATCCTTCTTCAAGAAATGTAAATAAAAATGGATGCTCATCAGATTCGCTGATGTCTTTGGTAAAAGACCAGAATCCATTTCTCCTGCTAGCACTAAACTCTCGCATTTGTTTTGGTTGTATTTACCCAGAATGCCCTGCTTTTGGAGAGGTCTGATAGGCCTTCACATATACATTCAAACCGTCCCAGAGTTCACTTTAACCTCATCAAGACCTAGACAGACTTGAGTTCACTTCTTTGTCCAGGCCAGAGTTCACACTAACTGAACTTTCTAGGCAAATAAATTTGAGTTCAGTTAAAGCAGACCAAACTGGTGTGATGTGAATGCACCATTAGACTCTCCAGGTTTCCCAACATTCATGTTTTTGGACTATAGGAAAAAAAAAGCAACGCTGTATAAATCCCAAACATAAAAAAATCTGCAGTTGATCAAGGATTTGAAACAACAACTGTCTTCCTATGAGGCAACCATCAGTCCTGTTACATTGCTTTAGTGTTTATTTCTCTTGTGTTTGATTATTTGTTTTTGGGTTATTTATGTTCAATAGATCTTGCCATATACAGTTAATTTCTCTGTGTTTATTATTGTTGTCAACGTGTTGCCGTATTACTTCATTCCTTTGTGTTTAGCTTCATTGTTTCTTCTTCTCTTCTGTGTTTAAATCTATTTTTCTTAGATTGTTGTCAGGCTTTTTGGTTTCTAGAGCCTTCAGTCTTAGTTTAGCTTCCTCTGTGTTAATTAGTCTCCTCCCTCAGTTTCCCTGCTTTATCCTCTCCTCAGCTCTACCTCGTTTCCTCTGATTAGCGTTTCTGGTTCTTTTGTCACTTTCCAACGCTGCCTCAGTATTTAAGCTCCTGGATTTTCATTGTTCATAACTGGATTCTTCCGTTTTGTTTCTCCATTCTAAGCCTGTTTCTTGTTCCATTCTCCAACATGGCAGCTCCACCCTTTTCCACGATAATAACAAAATTTGTCATAACATATCTGATTTAATTTAGACAGACAGAATGTGAACATATCGGTCTGAACCGTTCCACCAGCGACATTTTTCATCTATCCAGAAAGAAAATGTAGTAAATAACAAAGAAATCAAACAAAATCTGTCCAAAAATGAAATTATGGGTAAAATATGGAAATTACATTTGATAATTTCCAGAAGGGAAAATAAAACTGAATGTACTGGTAAAAATAGATTAAAATACTTTGTGGAAAAAATTAAGTAACGACACCTTAAAGATCCAGTTTTGCTTTGATTTTACTAGATAGGAATATAATATTATATATATGTATATATATGAATAACAGTATTTCTTCTTATCCAAATTTTCCACACCAACTGTAATCAAGATGCATATGTTTTTCCTTCAGCAGTGGAGTCTTGTGCAGGGAGTGTGAATGGAGGCCGTTGTGGTTTTATGTATTATTTTTTGTTTTACTTTGTTTTTTTCCAGTTTTGTTTTTTTAAGGTTTCTTTGCTGCAGCAGCTGGGTTTTAGTAACAGAATCCTCCTTTCACTTTTGGATTACGGCTCAGACTGCGATCGTTTTACAACTCTGTGCAACACTTTAGTTATAAAAAGCTTTTTATTGGCCGCCAGTTAATGTTAAACCAGTTTATTTGTACACATGCATGCTTTCTGAAAACAGCTGGTTTCTAAGCCTCCTTGCACATTCGTTTCTTAATGTGTTCAGAATTTATCAAATAATTTATTCATATTGCGTTTTACGTGTGGATTATTTGGTTGTTACAAACAGCAAGTGCGAATTTAATGTCACTAGAGAGAATAGACATAAGTTTACTGTTTTCAAAACTTATTTTACCTGTAGTAGCTTAAAGTTTTATGCTTGTTCTTCAAATATATTCAAATTAAATTAAATTATTTATCACTACAGATCAGAGCTTTCAAGTCAGGATTAGATTCTAAATCTTCCAATTTAATCCAGTCAGAATCAGTAAATTACTGGCTGTAAATGATCCAGTTTAAAAGTTAAAGTTTGCCCATTTTCTAAAAGAGAAGTAAGCCAGAACAACAAAGAAAGAGGAGGATGAATCTCCTTAATTAAAGCTGAACTGTTTGTTGGTTTGTTCCCAATTCACTGTGAATAAAGTAAATGTTAAAGTCCACTAAAGGCTGTCTTCACCTTTGATCACAGAACTAATAATAGATTTATTGATTATAAACTTAAATGTAATAGTTTATATGACTAGACAATAGAGAAGTGCAGGTAATATGTGGCTCAAAGGTTTGACTCTTCCATCTACGTTTTAAAGTGATTTAAAGGTTCAATTTCAACAGTTCAAGCTTAAAAGCTATAGTGACATCTGGTGGAAAAACTTTGTTACGTCTCCGTTTTTATTTTTTACTGAGCTCCTTTAGTCCATCAGCTTCCAGATCTTCACATTCAGCGACAGTTAAAGTAAAACCATCACAGAGCCGCTTAAATCCATAGCAGAGATGTTTACAAGTCAATTTTCAAGTCTAATTTATGTCTCAAATGACTGTAATTAAAAATTTCCTTTCAAATTTATACTAATTTACCACATGAACAACTAACACTTTAAGCTATTCTACATTAATTCAACAATTATCTTTATAATGTTTTTAAAAGCAATAATCTAACGTAAAAAAACCTTAAAATGTGCTTTGAAAATAATTTTTAAAAATGGATTATTATAAATATAGATATGGATTTATGTTCAAATTAAGAAATTCAACAATTAAAAAAGATATCTATAATCTAATCCAAAGCAGCTTCTATCATTTCTATACATTTACAAGTGTAATATTTTATCAATAGTTAAAATTACAAAATGAGAAAAACTTATTGGTCATGTGTACAGACGCAACCCTAATCCATTAAAAACAGCAAATAAATGTTTCACGTGTCTTTATTTTGAGATAAAATGTCTTGAAATAAAAAACAGACTGGAGTCAAATATGTAGAAATTAGTAACAATGTTTTGCACAACTCTTTATTGGTTGTACAAACATAAACAACCGACATATGATGCTACACGTCTCCAGTTGTTTAATTTTTTATATATTCAACAATATTTCGATGTAGAAAATGGTGCTCTCACCTTTCCTACTAAAAATACCAAGAAATTGTGTCGAACCTCATTTACAACTTTCTCTTGTTGGTAAAAACTAAATTACAGCAGATCTTTGAAAATAAAGACTGTTTAAATTAATCCAAAAACAACACTTTCAAGATAATGTATGAAAACAACTAAAATGTCAAACTCAGTAAAAGATCAGGTCTGACATGACTGAAAGACTTCATTCAAATAAACTCAGAAAATCAAAATGTTTTTCTGGTAGAGGACCTCCATATGAATGCATTTTGTTTGTTTTTCTGTAAATGTTAAAAGGAATAATCTGAAAATAAGATCTTTGTATTCAACAGGCTAAAATTTACTATTTGGTAGTCTAGTTCTCCAGTTCTTTCATTTTTTCTGGTTTAAACTTAAACAGTCTTGTCTCTCATGTGATTACTGTTCAACAGGTAATAAGGTTTTATTATAATTTGTTATTTATGAGTTTGACCTAATCTGGTTCTCTACCGCTGGATGAAGTCTGTCTGGAGATCCTCCTGCCCTCTGGTTGACTCCCTGCTGTTGTGGACCACCTGGTGCACCTTCATGTGAACATCTCGAGAGCGTTTCTCCTGGTAACTTTTCCCGCATACCTGGCAGCTGTAGGGTTTCTCTCCAGTGTGGGTCAACAGATGCTTCTTCAGGTCATTTTTGGTGACAAAGGCCTTCCAGCACAGGTGGCACCCGAAGGCCAGCTCCTTCCTGTGGAAGCGGAGGTGGGTTTCCAGGTATCCTTTGGTGGAGAAGCTTTTGCCACAGAGAGTACAGCTGAATGGTTTCTCTCCCGTGTGTATTAACATGTGGACATTAAGCCCTCCCAGCTGCCTGAAGGCTTTCCCACAGACGCGGCAGGAGAATGGCTTCTCGCCTGTGTGGATCCTCTGGTGAACTTCCAGGATTTGGACCGAGGCGAGACTCTTCCCGCAGGTATCGCAGGAGACGCGACTGACGGTTCGATTGGTATTGTGGCTCCTGATGTGCGATGTCAGAGAGGTGCGCTCGGTGAACGTCTTCCCGCAAAACTCGCAGATGTATGGCCTCTCCCCACTGTGGATCCTCTTGTGTCTCCTCAGAGCGCCGGGTCGCGGAAAGCTCTTCTCACAGATGTTGCAGGAGTATGGTTTGATGCCCGTGTGGGTCCGCATATGGATCTCAATGTGTTGAAAGGTGTTGCCACAGATGTGGCAGACCTTCCCTTTGTCTTTGTGGCCCTGCAAGTGATCGGTCAGCATCTCAGACGGTAGCAGATCCTCACCGCACACCCCACAGACAGACTCTGAAGCGTGGCTCTTGGCATGTTTTCTTAGATTGCCTTTGCTCTGAAAACTCTCCCCACAGACTTTGCAGATGGATGACGGGCTACCTGACATCTCTGCATTTTGACCTTCTCTATTCTGGACTTCCTGTTCTCTGCCTAGTGGACGCTTGGCGCTGTGGGTCTTCCTGTGTCGCCTCAGAGCTCCAGGTCGGGGGAAGCGTTTGCCACAGACGGGGCATTGGTATGGCTTCAGCCCTGTGTGGATTCGCATGTGCGTCTCCATGTTCTGGAAACTCTTCCCACAGACGCTGCATGTCCCACCAGCCTCCCTGTGAGACTCCAAGTGAGTCTGCAGAACGTCTGATGAATCCAGCTGCTCCCCACACACTCCACACACACATCTGGAGTCGCTGCTGTGTGTCGCTGCGTGTTTTCTTAAGAAGCCTCGACTGTGAAAGAAATCTCCACAAACTCTGCAGTAGAGTGAATCATCAGGAAGTGGTTCTACGTTTACTTCCGGTTTAGCCATCTCTGAACTATCATCCTCCGCTTTGCGGTGATCTTCATGTGTCTTCAGATGCTCTAGAAGCATCTGGTGCTCAGCGAATATCTTTCCACAGATCTGACAGGTGCTCGGTTTCTCTCTGCTGTGGATCTTTTTGTGCCTCTTCAGTGCGTTGGCCCGAGGGAAGCACTTGCTGCAGAAGTCACAGCTGTACGGTTTTACCCCAGTGTGGCTCCGTACGTGAGTTTCCATGTTCTGAAATGTCTTCCCACAGATCTCACAGAACCTGCTCGTGCAAACGGTTTCCCTGTGGGAGGCGAGGTGGTTGGATAAATCTCCTGAAGCCTCCAGGTGTTTTCCACAGACTCCACAGAGATTTCCAGGTGAGTCTGCATGAATTTTTGCGTGTCTGATGAGATTTCCTTTGTGACGGAACGTTTTCCCACAGATTAAACATTGATTACTTACAGATTCATCTCTTTTATCTGCTGTGTTTGTCTCTTTCTCATCTGAGGAGTTTTCAATCCATTCTTCATCACTTTCAGCAGCAGAAATGTCTGAGGAGGCAGCAGTTGTTGTGTCTGAAGGCAGTGGGAGGTTTTCATCACCTGTGGTCATCTCTTTGGCGGAGGAGCTGATGGAGACTGACGGAGAAGAAAACATCTTTAGTTCATACAATTATTTCAACTGTTGTTAGTTTTTCACATAAATACCGAATAAAACACAATAACGTCCTCATTAGTAGTAATTGGGCCTGTCGCAAGCAATAAATCAATTAATCGCATGAAAAAATAAGCCTGATCATTTTTATTTGAGTGATTTATTATTTTTTTCTTTCAAAACCAAAAACTGCATGACAGAAGTCCTCAGTCTGGTGCTTTTGTCTCAACTTTTTGTTTTGTTTACAGAAACTAAACAATTCATTTTATTTGTTGTTTTGTTTATTTATTTTTTTATTTAAAATGTTTTAAATGTTCATTAGAATGTAAGGTTTATTGATCTGCGAAAATGTGTTCTTGCATTATAATAATGTTATATCACCTGAAAATTGTCTCAAAACAACAATATTATCGCTTATCGCAATAATTTCTGGGACAATTTATCATCCAGTGAAATTTGTTATTGTCACAAACCTAGTAGTAATGTGACAAAACAAAAATGGTCTAAGGGGTGCACATACTTTCACAAGGCCCAGTTCATTTACTGTTTGCATTTTAAAAAATGGATGGTAAAAATGTTGTACTTATTAATGGCATTAGAAGACAGACATTCATGAAAGCAATGAAGAAATATAATTTAAAATATAACTCAAGTCAAAAATGATCAAAATCGACCAATTTCCCCTTGACTAAAAGGTCATGTACTGAAAAATCTTATTTTGTTCAGTAAATGCAGAAAAACTGAAATATTCCCTCTTAATCTGTCTTTAATCTCGTCAAACAGCTCATGGTTTGACCCACTTTGTTTAGAGAAAGCTAAATTAGGGAGTCATCTTCTGTTCGATTCAGAACTACCTAAAGTACGGAAACTGCAGCTCATTTTTGTTGTGCGTTTAATGTTAGTTTCATTTAATTGCTGAATTAAGATGAAGTCTACTCATATGAGCCTATATGGGTCGTAGTTCTTGGAAACATAATGAGACTCTGGGGCTCAGATCTCGAAGAAAACAGGAAATCAGTATCAGTCAACCATCAGTAATAAAAAACATTTATGCCACAATCTGGGCCAGAAGGCAATGCTGCAGAGCGTTATCTGTGGAGCACATAAGCTAATTTAGTTGTAATATAAAGCTCCAATTTATTTACTTTGTACAGTAAAACTTAAGTTCTGATTTTCTTCTGATAGTCAAATCACTCTGCTGATCAGAATCAAATAACGTGCTGATGGTATCACCAGATCTGGGAATATTTTTAACCTTGTTGAAACAACAGATTTCCCAGAAAAAATGAATGATGAGAAGAAAACTAAACATATGAAATCAGATATATATCTATAAAAAGACAAATAACCTTTTCCTCTCACTGTAAGACTAAGACCAAACATTTTCCATTGCATTTAATTAAATGGGTTTTTTTTGTTTGTTTTTTTTGCAAAGACGGATCAATATAGCTAATTAGCATTAAATAGAGCAGTGCAGTATTGAAAAAACTTTTTAAACTTTTATATTTAACTGAGATATAAAGGGGAAAAGCCGTACACTGAGGGACCTTTAGGAAACCATTTTAAACTCTGAACCTGATGGTTGATGCAGGGGCTAAAATGTTTGCTTTTTGTGAATTATGTAGTCCGGGATTAAAAGAAAATATTTGTTTCAGGGGATAAAAAACAAGCAAAAAAAAGCAAGTGGAGTATTTTCATTATAATAAAATAGATAATATGAATAATAATTAGAAATATACTGCTCAATTTGAATTATTTCTCTTGTATTTCGGTTAGTAAATGATCAGCAGGTTGACTCTGATTGGTCTCTGGTTGCCTAGCAACAGTCGCTTCAAGCTAGCGGTTCTCACCCGTCCGCTTCAGCAGAACCACCGGGCTCAGTGCGGCCTCCAGCAGCCGTCCCTGCCGCTCCAGCTGCCGCCGGTACTCCTCCACCTCCCGCTCCAGAAGCTGAACAACCAGCTCCGCAGCTGCCGCCATCCCGTCCGTGAGAAGCGGCCGCAGGAGCCGCACCAAGCGGCCCGAGCCTCTGAGCGACCCGGCTTCCCCGGCGCGCCTCTCCAGTGAAGCCAGGATCTCCTCACCGACTTTGGAGAGCAGCTCCGACACCGAGTCGGTCAGTGGCCGGAGCCCGCAGCTCTGGGGGGACACAAACAGAGACATCCCGATGCGGAGCTCCGTCCACCGAGCTGCAGGAAGGAAAACAGTCCAGATTGTGTTGGTCTGTCCGGGTCATTGAGAGGAAGCAGAGGCGTAGCGCCCCCTGCAGGACCGGAGGAGCTGAACATGTCCAATTCTTTCTGTGGTTCTGGTTCATTCAACGTTCACTACAATTAAAAATAAACAAAAAATAATTAAATATAAAAATATATACTTTGCTTTCCATTGATTGTTTTAATTTTTTTTGATATATTATTGTACAATTAGTCAGTATGAATATGAAATGACATCAGACTTATGTAGAGCTTTACAAAGGGTTCTCAAAGACACTTAAAATGTGGTTGTATTTTATCTCTTCTTTTGTTTTCTACTCTACAATATTCTGTTGTATGATGTTTTAATGTTTTCTGAATAGGTAGTTGTCAGGAATGAGAATTTGTTCTAAACCTGGTTCAACATTAAATAAATAAAAAATAAACTTTAATTTCAGACAAAAATGAATAGAAAATACAAGAACACCATGAGCAGTTTTCAAATGATTGATGAACGTTTATTAAGGGAAAACATCCAAACCAAACAGTTTTCCTCCCTCAGTGACATTGTCCACACTGAAGAGTGTTGCTACCACAACCTGGTAGCATTTAGTTGCATTCACTGGTTGAAAACAAGACAGGATTTTTGAGTTTCCGACTGTCTGATCACCGGTCAGGGTGATGAGGCTCAAAATGGGCCCAGAGTAGCTTTTAATGTCCAACAACATATATAAAAACTTTAACATATAATAAACATATCACACGTCCTGTAACGGCTTTAAACATCGGTTTTTGGCTAAACCAGGTTCAGAGGAACATTTTGCTAAATTCATGAAGAATCCTTCAGCATTGAGTCTTTAGAAAAAACAGAGACTGCATGCCAAGAAATGACAAACAAACACATTCAGCTGCTTCTGTTATAAAAACTTCATAACATCATCTACAGAGTAAAAGATGGCAAAACAGGAAGCAAAAGCTGCATCACAGACTAAGATCAATGCTTAGTATTTTGATTATTTAGAAAAAAAAATTATTTATTTAAGTAGAAATTAATATCTAGTCAGTTTTTAATTTGTTTCAGCTTCTACACTGTAAAAACACAAAATCTTACCAAGTATTTGGTACTTGAACACTGGTTTAGCTTCTAGTGAAAATATATTAATACACTTGAAATACGACAAAACTAATTTATAAGTAACTTTTCAGCAAAATATAAGAGCTTAAGTTAATAGTTACTTAATATTAATGAAAACATATAAATTACACTGGCAGATTATTTCACTTCTAACATGGAAAAATGTCTTGTTTTAAGTGAAATAACTACTTTTTCATAAAATTAAGGAATTATTCACTTAAAACACATTCCTTTATCTTGCTGAAAAAATATTTGTAAGTTAGTTTTGTATTATTTCAAATGTAGTAAGATATTTTCACTAGAAGCTAGACCATAAATACTTAAAAGTTTTTTTTTTACAGTGTAGTTATAACAATTAGCACCAGAGGTCCAACTCATCCAATCTCAGCCTAAAACGTAAGGCGATTATAATTAGGAGAGATGAACAAAATCACCAAATCGTAACATTTGACTAAATAAAACAGAAATATTTACATCTTGTCTGACATTGTAAAAAAGAAATGCATCAACTGTGGGACAAAATGTCAAACAGAAGATTAATAAAACCAGTCTCATGCTTGCAGCTTCTACTGGAAGCTCTTGATGCTCCAAACTGGTTTTACATTAAAGTAAAAAAACTGAACAAACCAGAGAACAGTTTTACTTTCACACCAGTTCCTGCAGATTCAGAACTGATCCTGGTTTTTCTATCCAAGAGATCCAACTGTGAGCTGCATTGAGATGGTTTGACTGTATGAACCTCATTCACTATCTTGAGATTTAACAGATATCCTAATATCTTCTGATTATTAAAGTGAAATGGGGATTGTTACTTTGCTTTTTGAATAATTTGGTTTTTGAATCACGAGAATAAAGTTGTAATTTTATGAGAACTCCAACATGAAAAATAACAAAAAACTTAAAATGTTAAAATGTTGAGCATCTAGTAAAATTATTCTTTAGAATAGGTTTTACAGATAATATTTAATGGTAATACTACATTTTTTTTAATCAGTAGCAGGACTTTGAAATGATGAACAACTCAGTCCATTTCTGAAAAAGAACCACATGGACTGAACTGGTCACAACAAATCTTCATAACTTTATCAAAGCTTTTTATTTATTAAAATTACGCTTTTCTCTTAATATTCAGATGTTTTGTCTGGTAAAACTGCACCTTCTTGTAACTAAGCTAAAATTCTCGCAGCCTGGCCCTAATTCTCCTTCGTAAAACTCACAGAAGGTATAATGAAAGAAAAGGCCACTTTTTGAAAATGTTTTCTGACATTTGTAATTTGCTTTTTAGAGAAAAACAGAGAAAAACAAGTTGAATAAAATTTGAAATCAGATTGGGTTTGATCATATGAGATATTTCATTTTTAAGCTGCTTTGCTGAGCCCTAGGTTTAGTTTCTGATCTACAGTTGGAAGGGTCCAGAGAAGAAGCTGTCCATCCTTTGGTCCTCGGTGACGCCCGCCATCCCGCCGGCTTCATGAACCTTGAGATGACCGTTGAGCGAGCGCCTGGCCTGGAAGCTCTTCCCACAGACCCTGCACTCGTACGGCTTCTCCCCGGTGTGGACCAGGATGTGCCTCTTCAGGTCCACGTCCTGCATGAAGCCCTTCCCGCACACCTGGCACAGGAAGCGCCTCTCCTTGTTGTGGAAGCGGATGTGCGTGTCCAGGCTGTTCTTCTGGGTGAAGCCCTTCCCGCAGATGCTGCAGGAGAAAGCGCGCTCCCCTGTATGGATCTTCAGGTGCATCTTCAGGTTGCCGATCTGGTTGAAGGCCTTGTCGCAGAAGCTGCAACTGAAGGGTTTCTCCCCGGTGTGAATCCTCAGGTGCATCAGCAGAGCCGATCGGCCGGGGAAGGATTTCCCGCAGGTTTCGCAGGTCCTGGCGGCAACCCGGTGGAAGCGCAGGTGAGCGTTGAGGCTGTCAATGGACTCGCACAGATTCCCACAAACGCCGCAGCAGCAGTTGGGCTCCTGCGCGTGAGTCCCAGCATGTCTGACTAGCAGGATCTTCCGGTCGAAAGCTTCCCCACACACCTTGCAGTTGGTCAACACAGATGTGCGGCTTTTATTCGCTTTAGGGGCGCTGTCCTCGTGATTGGTCGCCATGTGTTTCCGAAGGTCTTTCCGCTTGCTGAACTCCTGACTGCAGACGCTGCAGGAGAGGATGAGCGCGTTGCTGTGCTCCTCCATGTGGCGCTCCAGCGACGTCATGTGGCAGAAGGCGCGTGGGCACTCTTTACATTTGAACGGTTTCTCCGCCGCGTGAACCAGCATGTGAGACATCAAGTTGCTTTTCTGCCGGAACATTCTGCCGCATTCGGGGCATTCATGCGGCTTCTCCCCGGTGTGGATACGGAAGTGCAGCTCCTGCGCCCTGATGGAAGTGAACGTTTTCTCGCAGACGGAGCACTTTTTGGTGTTCTGCTGGTGAGCCTGCAGGTGAGCCATCAGGCCATCAGCAGAGTCTGAAAGCTCGCCGCAGAAGCCGCAGCGCCGGTCCTGATTGCTGCCGCAGACACGGAGCGCGTGCTGCAGCAGGAAGCCTTTCCCCGGACAGAGGCGTCCACAGACATGGCAGCTGAAACGCTCTGTAGGAGGAGTGCGCTTTCGCTTTTTCACAATGACTAAAGGTTCAAGACCAAGAAGATCTCTCTTCTTTTTTCCCAAAGATCCGAGAGGTCGTCCTCGTTTCTTCTTCCCAGCAGATCCGAGAGGCGGACTTCCTTCCATTTTCTCAACGGATCTGAAAGGCCGACCTCTCTTCTTTTTCCTTTTGCCCTCTGACCTGAGAGAGTGACTCTCCGTCCAGTCGTCGTCGTCGTCAGTGCACGTAGAGGCTGCCAGGTGGTAGGATGGAGAAGAGGAGCGTGGCGACGACGGGCAGGAAGCATCGCTGACGTTCTCAGAATCGAGAGGATTCAGGTCCGCTGAGTCGAACTGGGCTGGCAGGCCAGAGTCGTCCAGGGTCACTATCTTCAGAAGGCCTGGAAACAAAAATTGCATGTTTAGACTGAAGAGATTAACAGACTTAAAAAAACATAGCTCTAAAAACTTGTTAGTGTTTTTCTGACCTGTTCCAGAATCCAAATGTTTCAGAAATTCTCCCCAAAAAGACTTTATTTCAAGTAGGGGTGGGCAATATGGTCTTAAAGTTTTATCACAGTATTTTGAGACCCTATTGCGATGTCAATAAATGTGAAAATAACTATTTATTGCATCTTTTGTAAGTAAGTATGGCTGTAACTGTGTGTCACAGCAATCTTAACAAGAAGTTACATCAATAAACAAATTATTCAACTAAATTTATGCTAGGAATCGGTAAAAAGTTTGGGTTTTGAAATTTAGTTAGAGTGGGACATCTGTGTGTTATTCTGTATTTGTAAAAATATGATAGAGCGTGCGCTCTTAGCAGCAAGCCTTCTTTGACGTATTTTTTTCGATTACCATGTCAACAAGAACTTAGGCCTCATAAACACTTTTTTGTAAATAGGATGGCGTAGTAATGCCATCGCAGATAGAAAAAAAGGAAGTATACATTTCTGTCAAAAAAGAGAAACTAAAATTTTTTTTTCAGAAATTCTCTAGAAAAAATAAGTTAATTTCTAAGCTCCAAAAGTCGAACATGCGTTAGAAAAAAAATCTGACATTTTGAACTTATTCTCAAAAAATTTTTTTTTTCTTAAAACCTATTTATTTGTATATTTGTCCTTCATTTCAATGAAGGACAAAATTTGCACACAATTTTATATTTTTGGCTGATGACAGTATTTTTAAACTATTAAATCAGATGTTATGATTGTTCAGTTCTCAAGTGGCCTTTACAAGCTTTGTACTTTCACTTGAGTCAAAATATGTTGAATAAGTGCCACTGTTAGTTGAGAACATTCTTTTGGTACTCATTTTTATTTCAGGCGTCTCCATCGCACCTGTGTCTTCAACTTCCTCTTCACTCTGATCTGGAGGGCTTTTATTGTGAAGTTGACCGGAACTGGATGAGTAAGCGCTGGCCGCAGCGGCTCCTGCAGCTTTAAAAGCCTCCGTTTGCTCCGATCTTTGCAGTCTGACTTCAGGTTTCAGCAGAGCATCCAGCTGCTTTCTCTGGAGGCATATCTCCTGCTCGGACTGCCGCAGTCTCTCCTCGTACTCCGCTAAAGTTTCCTTAAACAGTCCGAAGATTTCCTCCGCGGTAGCCGTTAGCCGCGCGGTTATCACTGCTCTCTGCGTCCGGAGTTTAACCGCTTTCTCCCCGTTTTCCAGCTGCTGTAGGACGTCCTCAGCGGCGGCGCTGATCCGCTGATGCACCGACATCCGCAGCAGCTGAATGGCGCTCATTCTGCCGCAGATTAGGCTCGCAAAGCCACTAAAACACGACAGAGGATGGGAGCATGTAAACACAATTTTTTTAGGAAATCTGTGGAAAACGTTTCCGTTTAGTGAACGCGAGGAATAAAGAGGAAACAGCGCCCTCTGCTGGTCAGGAGGAATCTATAAATACCTTTATTGACTAACTTAAAAATCCTCCTTCTGCTGTTTTTATATTGGAAAAAACGTTTAATAAGCAACAAAATGAGAGAAGTCTCCTTTAAACTCTTACTCTAAATTTATCCTACTAATTCAGTGTTTTTCAACCACTGTGCCGCGGCACACTAGTGTGCCGTGGGTGATTGTCAGGTGTGCCGTGGAAATTATCCAATTTCACCTAATTGGTCTAAAAAGATTTTTT